>LPNX010269245.1:522567-548350 GCA_001517045.1 Pseudotsuga menziesii | reverse complement strand
CACTACCAACAATAATAATAATAAATTATGTTGCTACTTTAATTCATAATTTATTTTAATTGTTACAAGGGTAAAACTTAGACTTTAAAGTCATAAAATATTTTCCTTTTTTTATTATAAGTGGTGCAAACTTCCAAAAATAAAACAACATACTCAACAAAGACAAAAATAATTACTATGACAATATTTATAATTGTTGTAATAACAAATACAATGTTGGTATTATGTTATAAAATAATTTAATCAACTTAACATTTAATACAAACTATAAATAATATTAATAGAAATTATGTAAAGATTCAAAGGCTATGACTTTTTTCATTTTGAAAGAACTCAATCTAGCGGAAGTTCTAAATTCTAGATCCACTAAATAATTACAAATTTAATGAAATATGTGTTATAGGTTTTTGACCTTCATTATAAATTTTGACCCCTCTATTATCTAGCCCCTTCATTTAGCAAGAACAATCTATGCTTACCTTGGTTGTTTGGAATTTGCAAGAGTGAAGTTAAATATCTACTGTACATTACTAATAATGATTTAAGGTAACATACTCTGTTGTTTCTTTGTATCTTTTCTATATGAAGTGGTTATGTATTTGTAGGATTCAATCTTATTCTATATCCCTTCCTTGAGCAAAGCTACACTATTCTAAAAGTATTGAATGCCTCTTGGTCAAAAAGATTATTTCTATTATTTTTTTATCTTAGTTGTTTCCTTTGGTCCCCTATGTTTAGAGACTCTATAGGTTCAGTGTCCTCCATCATCACTTATTAAGATTGGGGATGTAAAGAACTCTTTGCATGAGAGCTCTTTCTTATACAGGGAGAAACTTATCCAGATACTTGTACAATTAGCACAATGCATATGAAGGATAAACACAATTCTTTAGACCCATTTCATCTTAATCATGTTAAAAAAAGCCACCCTTTAGAACTTTAGTCTCCTCAAAATGGAGGTCAGGGACACAGACAATGTATGGGGACTGCTTCATTCCACTTTCCAACTAATAGTCTCACATAGAGAAGGATTGCATTGTGTTCAACTAGGAAAACTTGATTGCAAGCAACCTTTCTCCGATTCTCTCAAAAGCCAAGTCACATAGGCCATTTATAAGTGGGTAAGTTGGAACATGCGCGAATGGGATTACGTGACCTTTGTACATGTGGTTCACACTACCTAAGTTACTTGGAGAAGTGTGTAGGAAGAAGTTGTGTTGTACTCACCTACCCTTAGCACATGTAATGTCTCTAGTTCATGGATTGGTTAGATTGGACTTTGTATTGTTAAGCGGTCCACTTGTAGACCTAGTACATGGTTTGCTTGTAATTACTCTCTTCCTTATTCCATAAATAGAAAGGAGGGTGCTTCTCTTGAGGATATTGGGTTTTCTATTTTACGAAAAGTAAATTTAAGAGTAAATTAGTTGTGATAACTATATGTGCAAGGATGAAATATATACTTGACATAGAATCCTCTAGTTTGCTACCAGGCTTCCTTCAGTGGTCAAATTCTAGGCTGAAACCATGTGGCTGTAAGTGAAATCTTTGGATTTTATTTTTTAAATCCATCAATAAGAGTCACTTTTCCAACGTTCTTCCGACACTCCGATAAACCCATTTGATGGTCATGTCATGAGTCCGACACTTCCGCCCGTTGGACGACCGACGGTTAAAGTGACGGACTGCGTCAAAAGGTCGTTCTTCTAGTGTCGGATTGCATCGGATTTTCGACAGTGTCTAGATTAAAAACCAATGACACCGCCATTTCTCTGACACTTCTGTCCGTCGAAAGGCCAATGCTGCAAGGGTCGGAGGACGTCAGATTTTCGATGGTTTATGCAATTTTGGTTGGCACTTCGGAAGGAAAAACAGTCGAATATGCGACACAATAGTCCGTCGGATATTCAACCCACATTAGTAGACTGTCGAAGATCTAACGTTACGCCACTAACGCCAAAAAAAAGTGTATGTGTCGAATTTCAGACATGCAACATGTCATATTTTGGGTTGAAATTCTGTTGTGTTTTTTAGCCACATGTATCCCATTGGGAAAGAGAATTCAGATGAAAATTCAAACATAGAAACCAAAGGAAATTCCATAGAAGGATCAGAGAACTCGAAGGGTACTATTAAACAATTGAGTCATTATTATTTGAGAACAAGGAAGGGGTGAGAAGAGCTGGGAGGAAAGGCTATTGAGGGATTAAGGAATGATGAAGTTAGAATTCTCACACATAATTCAGTTGGAAGGAAATCAACTATCCTTAAGAGCACAAGAAAAAGAATGGATATAAGTACAACAAGGTAAACAATTTAACAAACAGACTGTTGAGGTCTTTAGAGACAACCAGCCCGACAAGGTTGAAAAAAATAATGATATCTTTGAAATCAGAGGGTTGTCCAATCCTTCTGAAAATTTGGGCCTAGCAAGACTTGTGGATATTGAGAAACCAGACATTATTTCCCTCCAAGAATCCATGGTGAATGTAGAAAATATCTAGTATGTTGAAATTTGTTTAAAAAACTAGTAATTTCATGCTTTAGATGTTGTGGGAATGTCCTTGCCTTGATCTGTGTCCTTTTCTTTCGATGATCTACTCTAGATAATACTTCAAGAGCATTTTTTCTTCCGTGCAAATATTTATCTTTATTTGATTACCTGATCTCTCTAGTAGATTTGATAACCTTGAATTATGTTTCTTTAAGAGCTTTCTTTTCTTCTTCAGAATGAATTCTGATGCAAAGAAGTGTTTGTAACTACCCTAACTTCATTGTATTTAGTCACAAATGTAGAAATCACATGATATTTGACATTAGGAACATAATTTTCAGGAATATTTCCAAAATCAGAAATATTTTTCACCCTTCAAATTTTCTTTACAGTTTGAAACCTGAATGCTCTCTTCAGTGTTTCCATGTTTAAAAGATTCAAAATTACTAACAATGTTATCTGTCACTTTTTTTCTACGATCTAGGAACTCAATTTCAAACACTAATCAAGAATCTCTAATTTCTTTTTCCATGCTTTGCCTTTTCTGACCAAACTGCNGCATGTATCTGGTGATTGTATCCTAATTTCTTCAAGATAAGAAGAAAAATTCAAAATATTGTCTCCATCATTATGAATATTGCTTTCACTCTCTGATGAACTTTTGAAATCTTTCTTTTCTGTCTACAACTCTACCTCAGTTATTAAAGATACTGAACTAGAAACATCAAACCTCAAATGGTTCTCAAAATGGATTGTAGGCACTGCACTAGCAACATCAGACCTCAAATGGTCCTCAAAATTGCTTGTAGGATTCTTTATCTTTAGTATGGACATCATATTGTCAGATTTAGATGTTGATAATGAACTGTGATTTTTAAGCCCAACCTGAACTGAATTGAGCATCTTCCTGTCTTTTTTATCAGACAATATCAGGGATGTAGCAGGATTTTTCATAGCCTCACCTACCCCATCTATCTTTTTCCAATTTTCCTGCTTATGTAATTCACTCTTAATATCATATTTCTTGGAAAAAGTGTCATAATGCATTTGATTAGATGTATCTTTTTGCATTTTCAACATTTCCTATGACTCATCAGTTGCTTCTTGGATTTTATCATTTTTTGTAAACTGTACATTCTCTGCAGAATCCTTTAAGCTTTCATCAATACATGATCTGGATTTCCCATCATCAATTTAAGGCATAAAGTCCTCTTTCTCTGTACCTTTATCATCATGCTCCTCACATATCTCTTTCACTGCTCGAGTAAAGTCAGTTTCATCCTTTCCTTGACATTTGAATGACAACTTATTTTTCAGCTCAGAGGTGAATCCCTGAACAAGAAGATATGGGCATAAAATATATGGGAATTTCTTTTCTTTTATCCCAATCTCATGAACAAGAATAGTATTCTAAATCATGTGTCTAAATCGCAATGGTATATATATATCCAAGGGGTCTCATGGGCCTAAAAAGTATAATCGATGCAGAACTACATGGCATCATCCAATATGAGCCCATAAGAAATGATGATCACTGTGAGGATGATCAACTAATCCTAAAAATAATATAACCTTCATGTTAAATATCATCTAGTGTTGATTAACTGACATTATGTGTATGCACGTGTGAGAAAACATGTAGTTCCTTTTCTCCATAGCTTGACATGAAATTTTGACTAGTTTAAGCTCAACATAATGTCAACAATGCAATGCCACAATTGACAAGATTTAAGATTGTAGAATATTTTAAGACAATTCCATAGATTGCATGAAATCAAAAAGGCATATTGGTTTGTACAAAAAATATCACTTAAACAATTAGATACAATCAACATTAAAAATGAAATTATGCAAAAAAATTAGATCTAATCAACATTAAAAATGAAATTATGCAAAAAATATTAGATCTTATGAATTTCAAATGACAAAATCATAAGACATAAAACATACTAATCATGATCCAAGTTCTAGACTCTAGAGTATGAAATTTCAAAATATCGATTAAACCAGCATTGGATCTTACAACAACAAAGTTGTCCACTGCATTGTTCAAGGAATTAGACTATAAATGTGGCTATTGTTGGGTATCAGAACTTAACAAACTCAGAGGAACATTGAAAATGCCTGCCATTGCAATGAAGCTAAGAAAATGCACCAAATAACCACAAAGAAGGATGGCATGCCCAAACGAAGAAATGAGTCTATGCCTCTGAGACATCAGTCCATCCACAGTATAAAACGTAGAAGGAATAACCTTCCTAAATGAAACAGCCACGTGCAAAATATGGGCCACGTTTGCAAAACCTACGAACAATAAAGTCTCTTGCCCGTAAAATAGCTGCATTAAATGCCATTAATACAGGATTTTGCTACTGGATCCATTCTGAAGCTTGCCTAGACAGAGTAGCTACACATGAAACTTTACTCTTGTCATTTCCATTCCCTTCTAGGTGTTGGGAGCTGACATCCATCCCATTCTCCATGCTTTCTTGCATCTAAGGGTATTGAGTACTAGTGGATTCAGTAGGGAACAACATGTCTCCGCTACTCCAGCATTTATCAAACCTTTTTTCATACTCCCTTTTCTCACCAGCATTAGTTCCATCACCATCTCCAGTAGTTACTTGCTTTCCATTTTCTTTGGATGTACTTACTTCTTTTGACTTAGAAGACTTTAGTTTTGTACCTAGTTGTTGTTCAAACCCTCCCTTAGCAGTGTTGGGTTCTTCAAGCCCTGCACCCTGTTTACCATCTCCTGAACCTCTGAACCTCTATGATTTGTTCCTAGAAATATTGCTTTGATTGTCTGGGCAATCAATATTCTGATCATTCTCATTGTTGTTGCTAGATCCCTCATGTATGGTTGAAGCTGCATACCTTGAGCCCATTTTCTTTGAGGGCATACCACTTGACTCTAGAAAGGAAAAAGGGTCCACTGATGCTTTCTTCTCAAGCCCCTTACCATGCAAGTTACCCTTTCTGGCCATGAAATCAACAGCTACATACTTTTTGAGAAGTCATGTGCTAACTCCAAGATGAATGATTCACCACCATAGGTTTCCACAAAGGAAAGAAATATGTATTTATGTTTAATATTTTCCTGAGTACCATCCCCAGAGAGTCAGCATAGAGAGTGTTAAATGGATTTCAAACTTGGTTGGAATCTATTTTCTCACTACCTGCTTATTTCAGCAGATGTTGCATGGGTGCATCTGGCTGTAGGTGACAATTTGTATAGAGGTGCAATGAGGCTGAAATTTTTTTGAACTAAGGGTATACGGGTACAACTATTTTCCTCTGTAAAGAAGGTTATCATGATTCAGGTTCGTTTACAGCATGAATGATATAAGTACCCCATGCAACTATGATTGTAGCATAGCAGAAATGGAAATGGACAAGGAGGGTAAAGTAACCAAATTATGACAACCGTGGACCTAATTTCAACTGTTGCCCCCTACCTATCAATAAAACCATATTTTCCCTCCGTGAAATTTCTTTTCAACTGCTACAGAACCCTAAAGGGTATAATATGTTTTTTCCATACATGGCACAAACATTGAGCGGAACCCTGAAGGGTAAACCCTAGGCGAGAGAATGAAAACCGAGCAATACCCAAGCGGCAACCAGTCTGAAAACCACAAAAATTCTCTCTCCGCACGAAACCCATGTGCATATGGCACGCATGTGGCTTGTTTGAAATAAAAAAGTTCCCATGATATCGGGTATTTATATAATAAAAAAATTAATCCCTTTTACCCTTAATATAGAATCAATATATTGGTTTGAATTTTTTTTATTTCCCCCCCCCAATATGAACAGATGTGTTATCATATTGGTCTCTCAACAACGCCCCCGTGAATTGACTATAGCAGAATAAGGTAGTCCAGATTCCAAAATGGCTTCTCATAAGTCCTTGTGACTTGTTCTAATAAGTGGATTGCTGATTTTTTCAAAAAATAAACCTAATCATGCCCATGCTGACCTAATCCAATTTAATCCATGTACTGATTACTACAAACCCTAGCTAGGATATCTAAATATACTATTAAAATATAATCTACATATCTCTAAGACTCCAATATTATTTGTAGATTATTGGAGAATGAGGCCTTAATATAAATTCCAACACATTAAATTTTATGCATTATGTTGTGTATGGAGTATGGACAACTCTCAACAGCTTAACCACGATCGATGTAGCAGTTTCATTTAAGGCTTTTGGTTGAGGGAATTAACTTTATGTTAGTCAAGATTCAAGATTTGATTCTAAACCACTGGATACATTTGGTGTCCTTGGAAATTAATTCCAAGACTCTCCTTAATTTTCAACCAAAACAAAATTGCTATACAAGATTTACAAAACATAAGGTCTCAAACATGGCAAGCTTACTATCAGGTCTTAGTGTTAAGCTTACAAAACTTACAATTTTTAACCATTTAAATTTTTTTCCTCTTCGGGCTCCAAACCTTGTATTCATATAGCTTTCATCTAGTTTGCTTCAGCTTGACTTTTGGTTTGCTTTTCTTCATTGCAGCTTGAATGGCTACACATAAAATTTGGACAATTACTTTCATGTTAGTTATCTCAATTTTTGGCATAGAATGACTTTAAAATTCATTCATCAAATATTCAATCAACTTCATTTCTATGTTGATCTATTTCAATTCCTAAAACATTTCATGAGAACTTCATCAAAATTAGATTTTTCTTCAGCAACTTCTTGGCTGTCTTCAATACCTGTAGAGTGATATTCAAGCAAATTGTTACGAAAAATATTTATTTGTTTCTTATACTCTTCTTCCTCCATTTCTAGGATGTCATCCTTCAAATCTGCTCAAACTTCTAGAATGGCATAAACATCATCATATTCTTCGTCAATTGCAACAACAATTGGATCCACATCTACTTTGTTCATTTGTCCAAATAAGTTATCTCTGGAAAACAATTTATATATCAACTTCATTTCTAGCTCAACTGCAATGAGTTATTCTTCATTTAGGTTATCTTCACCTTACCATGGTGCAACATCTACTGAGTTTCTGTCAAACACATGAAGTATTTTATACATTACAATCCTTCTCACAGAATTCACATACAATATAAGCATCCATATTTACCCTTTCAATCTTGCAATTCTTCAAGGTAATTTGCTTAAGATTTATACTCAACCTTCTAGCTTCAACTCTTTCAAAAATTAACCTCAACAGTTGGACTTCCTACTTGACTATGGGGAATAGACTCTAACACGGATTTTAAAAAATTCAAACAGCCTTTAGGGTTTCAAACAAATTTACATGTTCCTCTTCATCAAACACAGTTACACAACTACGGCTACCAAATTACTTTGAGCTTCTGCTCAACTCTAGGCTTCAACCTTCACAAATTTCAAATTTCATCAACGGCTTCACTCAACTCAATTAAGAGGATTTCTGTAACAATGCATGGGATAATCCAGTTGTCAAATCAACAACTACACCATGGGAGCACTGACCTCTACAATTTGTGGGAGCACTGACCTCTACACTCTGCTCGACCATCAAACCATGGGAGCACTCAACAATATCGCATCATGGATGAGGATTTAGGACTTCTGAAAGACTCACAACAACATCCTTCAAACTTAAGCAACCCCAAATTGCTTATCTTGTTCCACGAGTTCTCAAGCTTCTTGACGCAACTTCTGGTTCTCAAACACACTCATAGGCATGTAATTTTAATTCATCGGCGCTTTGGATTAAACATGAAGATAATATGGGCTTCTAACATTTCCATATGTACATACAGTGGCTCACTAACCTCTGGAAAGATTGTAGACCCCAAGAAACATTGAAAAAATGCAGGTATTTTCCACTCAGCGACAACCACTATCAAATTGCAGTTGAAATCAAGCTGGAAATATGATTCTTCATGTGGTTTTTTTTCTTCTGAAAATGAATTGTTGAGCCTTTGAGGCATTTTATAGAGATAAATCCGTTCATAAACCATTCCATTATCCACATTTTCCCCAAATTTTAAGGCGAATTTAACCCTACGGTGCATATCCCATCCATACCTTCATTACTTAAAAAAATGGGAGTGAGCTAACGGCTCCTCACCTTCATTGCTGCTGGAAATATGACGACAAGCCCATTACTCAGGAAAAATCTATTCAAATGGAAAAAAATATGTTCAGATGGAAAAATTAGGGGCAAACTGGAACATATTGGGGAAAACGCGGTCCTCACCATTTCAAATGGAAAAATCTGGGCAAACTCAAACCTACCGGCCTTCATTGTTGCAAGTGTTGGGTGAACTCTAAGTTATGTGCCTCCATGGCTGAAAATGCAGGGACGAATTCACGATTTAACCGATTTTAATTTTGGCTACTTCACCTATTTACTACAATACGGGATTGGTTATTTATTGGAGGATAATGTTTAATTTAATAATTATTGGGCTAATGTGTAAACTTAACAAAAAATATTCCTATATTAAAAATTAGCCCACTGTTTTCTTAAAACCCTTTTAATTTTTCCCTTAAAACTTTCCCTGCCAATTGGCTCTGATGCCAATTGTTAGAAAAATAGGCTCACAAAGCAATAATAATAACCAATATGCAAATATTAGAACATGTTACAAGAGAGACACATACATAACATGGTTCACCCAAGATGGGCTATGTCCACACAATATTTTCTAGACCTTTCTTATTATACCATCCAACAAAATGAAGGGATACAACATGCAACAACCCCGCTTCACTCTTCACTCTCTCACGGTCTCTCTCACACAATCACAAATATTGTTTTACAATGCTACAATACAATACAATACACAACCATATTACAATGCTTTCCTTTTATAGGGGGATTACCATGGGAAAATACCACGGGTCACCCAATACCATGGGTCCAACAAATGCCCCAAAAAAAATCTTCCAGGGCTTCGTCCCCGGACCCCCACACCCCGCATGATGGGATGAGTGTACAGTAAAACTGGGGCACAAACATAGCTAAACAATAACATCTATGAATATGGAAGATCATGATCCACAACCAACATCCTTTTCATGTGCTTCATATTAGTAAATATAATTTGAGTGTAATGGTTGAACCATCATCACATGTTCTTCGGAACAAGCCTCATCATTCTTCTCTTGTAAGTGATTGCATACGATCCTTCCTACAAGTCAAATTTAGTTGCATGATTATAATAATTTTATAATTTTCAAAATATATTAACAATGACAAATTATTATGCATAAATACATATGTCACATAGTCATGCAACTATATTAGTCAATGCTTCAACACAACATTCATCCATATCTCGTATACATACAGTAACTTTCTAGATGCCTTCCATCTCTACCAAAACATAAATAGGAGCGTACACTACTCTCAACATGTTAGCAAAGAGGTTTCATTCTAGATAAGAAACAATTGAATGTTGTATAGTACCATATGCCACTTACCCATCAAATGCATATTAGTAGTATATTGTTCATGAATGAAAACACTCTAACATGCATAATACATTTCTTAAATACAAGAACATAAATATGTATGCAACTAAACAATATATAGGAAATAACAATTTCAATACTTATCTTTGTTTGTTTGATAGACTGCCTCTTGATCCTTGTCTCCTTGCAGGAATTATTGGAGTCTTTGATAGTGTGCTCTACTCCATCGTCTGATTTTGAGGACCTGTTCCTGTCTTGCTCAAGATCAACAATGCTAAGAAAGTATTATACACCATAGATCATTTGGAACTGTGCACTGGTGTTGAATACATGTGCCCCTTCTTCTTCATTCATGAACGCATCCCTTCTTATCCGATGTTGAAATAGATAAGGGGTTCTTCCATGGAGCATGATCTTCATCATCATGGGTTGAATTCTTCTGGATCAAAGTACATATTTCTCTTCACTTGATGAATCTTCCCTTGTTCTCATCTCAGTTGGTTCATCGTCTTTGATGACATGAGATGTTAGGGCTTGATTGTCATGTTCACCCATCTTCTCTTCTCTTGCTATCAATTGAGATTCTTATTGTGTGCATTCCTCCCATAGCTCACTGAATTTGGTGAGCTTCCTTCTGGCACAAATTCCTCGAATAAAATATTCCCGTGATCTTGAGAGACCATTCAAGGTGGTCATCACTACTTATGCTTCCTCAATATTGTCTCCAATGGCTTCTAGTTTCTCCTTGATCTAAGAGACCCTTGTGAAGTAATATTGAATGCTTTCTGACATCTGCATCTTCACACCCTTGAGTTGAGTCCTCAAGGTCATCTTCTTGATGATATTGTTCCCTTCATACATATTGATCAATGCATTGAACATATCTTTGGAAGTATTCAAGGATGATGCATGTGGTATCAAAGTTTTCTTGATAGAGTCTGGAATGATCCTCTTTTCTTTAACCAGGTTCTTCTTATGCTTAAATGTGTCCTCATCTCCCTCTGGATCTGTAACTTTTTCTTTGACATAATTCTCCAATTCATGCTCTTCTAGTATGAGAAGCAATCTATACTTCCATGCCCGAAAGTCCTCAACTCCTTCAAGCTTATCCTTCAGCTTAGTATTGTTTGTAATTTTGATAAAAGTGAGAACCTCAAATGGAAATGAGAACCTCAAATAGAAATAGAGAGAATATAACTTACCAATTAGATTGCTTCAATTGGATGCTAGCTTTGAAGCGTTTTTGGAAAAATGTTTCTGGTGGACTTAGGGTTTGACAGAGAAACCCTAATTTTTCATACTTAGTTTCTTGCATATCTCATTGGATAGAAATATGTTCCTCCTTAAGGTGAGTTGAGAAGTATACTCTTTTTCCAAAATTTGTGGACAAAACTACAAAATATTTGATGCCCTAGTTTCTTCAATTTCTCATACTAAATTGTCTTGTCTTAATTCTAATGTATCTCCGAAATTTATGCTCCTCAAGGTCTGAAACTTCATCTTGAGTTAGATTGATTTGTCTTATGTCCAACCCCACAAGTTAGTTCAATATTGGATTCACCAAGTGGAACTTATGCTAAGTTTCCAAAGGTGACATGTTTATTGACTAGTTCAGTATAGCGAACTTGTACAGACTTCCACGTATTATTGTTTCGACTTCAGGTTCTTAAAATCACACCAAAGAAACTAAAGTATGTTCCCTTTCTGGAACATCTTATGAAATTCGATTTGGATATTCATATCCCCAGATATAGCATTTCTCCCTACGTGAACTGTTTAAGACTAAATTCTAGAAGAGGTTGGAACCCTATTATGGAGTGATCATATCTCATGAAGTATACAAAATATGAGGATGAAAATCATGCAAAAGGTAGATAAACATTTAATCTTAGGAATATCCATTTTTTATTTTATGATCCTTCACCAAAATTGAGTTATAGCGAAAAATGCCAGGATGACTAAACTTTTCCTTCCAAGGTTTCAAGCACGAAACCCTAATCTCCAGTAGCTGCAGTTGTAGCAATGTCACGGCTACACAAAGACTTCTTTTAGGGTAGATTTGATACATGTTATAATTTTAATGGTTATACATGATCTTTAAACATTTAGCATCATTTCATCATAACCATAACATTAGGATCACTGAAAGAAAGACAAGCACAAAAAGTCAAAAGAACACATAGACTTATCCTGGGAAACCACAAGGGAGAAAACTCAACAACTTCTTTAGTATAGATTCCATCACCAAGAATAATGCCAACCAAGATAGTAAGAAATCCAAAGACAATAGCAGTTATCTCTCTTCTCTAGCGAGCCTCTTCTTTCTCTCTCATGCGCACTTGCTTGAGTAATTAGTCTGTCCAAATGAGAGGGGTGCCTCCTCTATTTATACTCATCAAGTGAGTGACCTAATAACCCAACATGGCTGATTTGTCTCTTCAACCAAGAGTGGCTTGCCTTGGGAGACTCAAAACAACATTTATAAAATAATTTTGTGGGTACTATTGACCCGACTTACATCGAAGGTTTTACATCAAGACTTTTACATGACCAAGTACATTAATGACATCTCCAAATGAAGGAATAACATGTCTGAAAGGAGGTACAACAATAATACAATAAAAATTATGATAAGAATATATTTTGAAGTTAAATTCTTCAACATATTAATGGACTAGAAGTTTGGGAGTCAGTTTGGATCACTCAGTGACTCAGGGGGAAATCTCAAACAGAAAGTAAGGCTAAAACACAGAAAAAACAAGAAAACCGTAAGGCTAACAAAGAAAACCAGAGAAAAATGCGTTCCCCAATAGAGTCGCTATTTTTTTAGGACTATTTGGTTGATGGAGATACATACCAAAATCTATAGTTTGAAGGGTTAAATCTATAATAAAACAAAACATTAACACACACCTTTCTCTAACTTAATCAAATTAATTAAGGGTAAACAAAGCACATACCTTAAACTGAAGGTTGTCCTTGCTGATCTGAAGCTTTTATAGTCCTTCTCCTCAACTTGAGTATATAACCCACAAAATATCCAAAGAAAACAATACCATGTGAAAGCTACGAGATAACTTGATTAATCTAAGAAAATGACCAAGGAGAAATGTTATAAACAAAAATGTACATGATTTATGAGAAAGAAAATGTATTGATGTATTAATGATAAGGAGAGGATTACAACAAAAAATTCCTTGGCATTGAAGATCCCTTCCAATGAATCCTTGCCTTACTTGTCACCTTACTTCAAGGAGTAGCTAACAAAGGTATAACACAATTCCTCCAACATCTAGATGATATCAATTCTAACCCCCTCACCCATGGGAATAAGCCTTCATTTATAATGAAAAAGGGATAAGGAGGAGATGAGAGATATGGGAAAAGAGGGTAGGGTTAGATCCAACAAGTCTAGAGTCAAGTAAGATCCACCCAAAGTGGAGGGGAGATCTATCCATGGGGGTTTCTCTCAAGAAACTCCTTGAACATTTTTTTTTACGTTTGTACAGATAGAGTCACACATTGTTCAAGAGAAATCTGCAACAATTTGGGGTGTCGCACTGTGCATGAAGGCAATCTATGAAAATAGCTTGAGTTACTAGAAGGCAAGTGCAACATTGTTGATAGATAGCAAGCTGTGACATTGTTGCTAACTAGGTTGTCTGAAGGATTAAAACTTCATGGCCCTCATCATCTAGGTCAATTTTTGGTCAAAAGTGCTTCAGGGATTAAGGCAAGCCAAGAGGTACACGGAGATGACGAAATTTTTGTGTAAGAAATTATGGGTCCTCGATGTATAGCAATGTTAAACCTCTTTCCTCATATGAGTCCCCTAAAATTTCAAATAGATTGGTTCATGAAGAAGCTATTGATAGATCCAAGCCTTGGGCTTACTTTGATGGCGCAACTGAATCTAATGCTGTAAAAGGTGGTGTAGGAGGGATGATTTATAGGTCAGAGGATCATTATTTTAAGTTTGTGATTGGGTCGGGTACAAGTACCAATAATATTGCTTAGTTAAAAGCCTTGAACTTTACGTTAAGGACAACCCTCTCTGAAAACATTCAACAATTACAAATATTTGGGGATTCAAGGCTAGTTATTGATTGGCTAAGATAGCATAGATCACTAAGGAGTTTACACCTTATGGCTATATATGAAGAAGTGATCAGATTGTGTGACAAATTCAAGGAAATTAATTTTGCTTGCATTTATCGAGAAATAAACACCAATGCAAATCACCGTTCTGAAGTTGGTTTAAGGATGATCGAAGGATCTTGCAGTTTATGGGAGGCAAAAAAAGACATAGTGGAGGAGCTCGATCTGGGTCCTATCATGGAGTTTTAATCTTTCTCATATTGTTTGGAAAAGGTTCTTCACATTTTGTTTCTTATCACAATCTCAAAAATATATATCTGGTTATTTTTAAAAAAAAGGAGCCTATTTCTTACTGATGTATATGGTTTTGACTATGTACACCAAAGGCCCTTATGGGGACTCATGTATGCCAATTTTATCTTGGATGTTTTATAGTTGATAGTTAAGAACAAACCAAAATGGCTTAAAGGTTGTTTTTTACTATTAAAGATGTTTATTTTGAACTCTGATCCCACCCTTTCGAAAGGTGGGGAAAGTGACCACTAAAAGTCTCTCTAAAATGTGTTATATGTAAATTAATATAATGCAGGGTTTTTTCCAAAGAAAAAATGTTTAACTTTGCCATAATTATTAAATTAAATAAGAAATTGATTTTTTTACAATATATATTTAAAAATGAATATAATTAAATTTAATAAAAATATTTAAATAATAAAATTTAATTAATTTAAATTAATTTGGTGGGCTAGCTCAAATGATTGATACTTATGAACGGTTTATCTAATCTATCATAGTTGAGGAGGTTTTTTGGTAAAGTATTTCCTTTTTCTTAAAAAAATTTAATAATATTTTGAATGATTATTTATTTACTTAATTAACAAAGTTTTACTAAAAATTTGTGTTAGTCTTAGTTCTTTCAACTATTGAACCTTGTATCTACATGGGTCTTTAAAATTAGATGTTAAGAAATGAATGACATTAGGCTTTAAGCTTAAGTTTCTTTAAGAAATGAATGTGCAACCTACTAGGATATCCTCATTCAATATGAAGACAATTTAAAGGCCAACAACATTTACTATCTTTTTGAAGAAGATAAGATCAACCAAATTGCAAAACTTCTAGTCAAGATTTACAATAGAAGATCCAGCATGGAAAAGAGTATGAAGAAAAATTAAAACTCTAAGAATCATTCATTCACTCATTCAGTTAACTTTCACTCATTTAACTTTGTCAAAATGAACACTTATAATCATTCATTTAACTTTGTTAAAATGACCAACGAAAAGTTTACATTCACTCATTCATTTAACTTTGTCAAAATGACCACTTATCACATTCAATGAGATATTGAAAGTTTGTTGACTTTTAAAAACAAATGACATGACGCTTAACTTTGTCATTGCATCGAGAGGCGCTCTACAATCCAGTATGGGGAGATCTTGTAACGTGATGTAACATTTATAACATGTCGGCAAAAAATAATAGTGATAGTGAATATTATAGGAGAGATCTTGTAATGTGATGTAACGTTTGTAACATGTGGGCAAAAAATAATAGTGATAGTGAATATTAGGGGAGAGATCTTGTAACACAATAAAAAATAATATCACTTTAATAACATTATTTTTATTAATAAAAAATAAATTTTCTAATAGGCCAAAATAAATGTCGGCCACAAAAACAATCTAATATGGGGGAGATGTTGGAATCTTCCTACCTAACATAACAATAAAAAGTAAAAAATTTAATTATCCATAAAAGAAATATGTGAGTCAAGAAAAAAACACAAAATTGAATTATCCCCCTAAAAATGTTGGCCTTGCACATGGTTTTTCTAAACAACCCATGGTTTTATTGCTCATGGTTTAGAAGGCTTTGCACATGGTTTTTAAACCATGTGCAAGGCCTCCTAAACAACCCATGGTTTTATTGTACATGGTTTAGGAGGGCCTTGCAAATGGTTTTAAGACCATGTGCAAGGCCTCCTAAACAACCCATGGTTTTATTGTACATGGTTTAGGAGGGCCTTGCAAATGGTTTTAAGACCATGTGCAAGGCCTCCTAAACAACCCATGGTTGTAGGAGTGTCTTGCATATGGTTTTAAAACCATGTGTGGGAAAATGATGCAATGTTAGTTTCTAACAAAATAAAAAATAATAATAAATATTATATGTGGTCCATAAATAATATTAAATATTAATAATAAAAATATTATATGTGGACCTTAAATAAAAAGATGTGTCTTTTGGTTTGAATCAAATCAATGGATATCTAAGAAGAGATTTGCAGCCAGAAAGATTTGATCCATCTCAGCGCTTGATAGAGCCTAAGATTTAGATCAATACTAGTAAATAACGCATTGAATATATTTTGAAAGTTGCAACACTAGAGTAAAGTTTTATTAAAAGTTTCTAACCATTTTAGAATAAAGTTTTAAAAAGGAAATGGCGTGTGCAAAGCCAGTATAACGGGTTTGAACTCCTTTTAGCTTTCCGCAATTTGAGGTAGAGATTTAGTCTTCAACAGAGAATCCCTCTTCATTCAAATCGTGGACTGAAACCCTCACTCACTCTCTGCTTCATTCAAATCGGCGATGAAACCCTCCTCTCGCTCTCTGGGCTGCTATTCTTGCATATCAATTACAGTCAAATTACAGATCCACTGAATCAATACAAGCTTTACGGGATCTACTAATGTGGTACTGCTACTTCCGTCTCAGCATTTCACAGCTTTTTATATATGTTAAAGTCATGTTTCATTGCCCTCTGTTATTTATAATTGTGATATCTGAAGATTGTTTGGGCCTGCAGTCTTCCAGGAATCTCAGCTCAAGGTTCTACGGCGGTGATGTCGCTGTGTGTGAGCGATAAGTACAGGGAAGCGTATATTCCCAGGATTTCTCGCTCACATACAGCGACACCACCGCCACATTGATGCGGGCTCTTTCTCAAACAATCAATAAAGATCAGGTCGGCTTACGTTCGGCTTCACTGAATCTTTTGAAATTAGGCCTTACGTATGGCCCAGAGGTTTAAGATCTCAGAATTCTATATATATGTACACAATTGCAGGGATGGTACAGGGGTTACAGAGAGACGAAGTGATTGCGCTGTTGAAGAAGTCTCAGGGAAAAAATGTCTCTGGACGTTCTCTGCCATATAAGGACGCCATCTCTAAGCTTAGGTTTTACATCTGCCACAAGGTAATGCCGGGGTTCCCTTGTTATATTCCTTTTTCTCTTTGTGTTCTTGTAGGGTTTGATGGTATTCATGCAAATAATTTTATTTGATTGTTGCAATTTGTTGGGGATTAATAAATGAATTCATTCATTAGGTGCTGGATCTGTTTGAAAAGCACCGAGTTGGAGAAACCGCTGGTTTGGTTTGGGTTTATTTTCAGAAGCACCCAGAGTTGGAGAAAGCGCTGGTTTGGGTTTATTTTCATTCCATTCTCAAAGAGTTCAAACAGCTGGAATGTTGGGGTTCTTTGCAGTCGCGTGCAAGGTGAGAATCATTAACACAATAATATTCAATGAAATTATTGTTTTGGTTTTGAACAGTTCTTTTTCGTTATTTCTTAAATTGTATAGGAAGATCCATTCCTTCGAAGGTCAACCTTTTGAAGTGCTTGGACAATTTAGGAGGAGTCTTTCCAGATGTCTATGACTGTTTTGACAGATGATCAATCTTGAGCAATCTCCCTTCTAAACTGCTCCACTGTGTTCAGTAAGCCAGAAACAGTTTATTCTTGTATATCATAGGATAAGCTTATGGTAACGTTGAGAATGTGGATTGTGTTTTTTCTATTCCTTTTATTTGTTATTTGTTATTTTCAAGTTACAAATTGACCAGTTTAGAGTTAGTATTTCCCTATCATTTGTTATTTTCAAGTTAGAAATTGACCAATTTAGAGTTAGTATTGCCATATCAGGTTAGAGATTCTCATATAAAAATTTAGGAATAATTGTGATAAGCTTTTATCTAATCTATGATTCAACTTCAACCCAAACAACTTATAATATTGTGGAATTGGTGCTTCACAATGTATTAAAAATGTGATATCAATGAGAATAATGATATTGTTGTAAAATTGATATTTTTAGAAGGTTTAATTTTTTATCCAGAAATACAATAACTAATAATCTGAGGAAATGCAAAGGAGCAATAGATATTACATTGAATTTTGGTTTTGAGTGTAAGGTTGATGGACATTCTTCCCCTCCTTACCAACACATTTTTAACAATGACAATGTTAGTTATGTATAGATCTATCTCTATTTTACATGTATAAACAATATGCACTTAGTTTTAATGGAAATTTGTTTTATTTTAATTTTTGATCTTAAGATTAAGAATTAAGTTTAGATTAGATTGAAGTAATATGGAAATAGAAAAAAAAGATTTTTGAAAGGAACATGAGATTTATTTAGGACAATGCATTTGTCATGACAACAAATGTTACCACTAGAACCAAAAGATAGACAAGGTGGTTCAGCAAAACCCAACTTAGTGACACACATCCACACATCTTCCCTCTTAGTATGACAAAGGGATCCAATTCCCATACCTCAACTTCTCAACCAATTGTTAACCTTTGTTTTTGTTTTTTCCATAAAACATCAACTTGATAATAAGCTCTTTAGAAAACATTTTTTTTCTTTTTTACATAAAAATCTTTTAATGTTGTTTGTCAATTCCATATAAACACTATTTTTTTTTAAAGTAAGTTATTTAAGAAAGAACATAAACAGCATATGCATATAACCACTATGTTTCCATCATACCATTTATGTCTTGCTATGAGGATGAATTATTTTAGTTTCTTGATATACATGTTTAACATTCATATTGGTAAAAGTAAGGTTGAAAAGTAATTGTAATATGATACATTAAAAAATATTAAGGTGCTTCTCTAGGTTGGGAACATCTTCAAATTGGTCTTTGTATGTGTTCAATCTCTTCTTTAAAAGCAAAAAATTGGAAATTTTTTGTTCAATGGTGTTTGTATGAGCTACATCCAATTACTATATTAAGGCCATCAATGGGTTTCTTTGAGCTGTTATTGGCTTGAGCAAACAAAAAGAGGCCATGTGGGTTAAAACTTATCCCAATGCTTTTAATTTGGGTGGATCACCATCAACCCTTTGTTCTACCATATTCTCCTAATTACACTACTGTTTTACTAAACTTGCATTAAAATTCATAATTGTGCTATTATTTATCATGATTCATGATGAGGACTTATTGTAACTTTTTGTTTTATGCATAAGTAACCTTGTTGAATTCATTAGTACATTGTTTTAGTGTTACTTGCTATTTCATTAAAGGAATAATTTATTATACTTGTGCACTCTCCATCTTGCTTGGATGCTCTCTAATGTCTCTAAAGGCCATGTATTTGATATGTGTTATCTTTTCTTCTCTATCCCCATGTTCTTCGATCGTCAAATGGCACTGTGTCACTTTGATCTATTGAGAAAGAGATTGCTTTCTAGCTTGTTGCAATATGCAAATTGGGTATCAAATTACCTAGAGAAAAAATGATTCCATTGTGACATAAATTGTTTCCACTATTTCACTTTGGCTCGTATGATTAACTCCAATAACTATTTCAGTTTGGTTATATGATTTAACTCCAATGGGCTAGATGAAATGATTGACTCTGCAAGCTCCACTCTTACCCATGTTAGAGGCCCCTTTTCCTTTTTAAATCATATACATTTTCTATGCAAAAGTTAACTAATGTATCTATCTCACTTCCCTTTACCTCCAAATCAAAAATTTGAAATAATTAGAAGCTAAGAAAAGAGGGATTAATGTGCTCTAAATAAATTTCATTCTAAGATCTATATTCCCATTCTTGAATATTCCTTGTATTTGGTTGTGGAGGATACTTCATTCCTTTCAAAGTTTATATTATCTTTGCTCACATTTGCATGGGTTTAATGACAAATAAATATTGTTGATTCACCATTACACTTGATTAACTTCAGTGTCTATTTTATAGGTGGGAGAGAGTTTAAATACACTTGAGAGGGATGGGGAAATAATTATATTTCCAAATAACTTACTTTGCGAGACACAATTTTTTGACAAGTCTTTAAGAGGTCTGTCTAGTTTCCTACCAGATAAAGAATCCCTCTTCCCTTTGCTAAAAGCATGCATACGATAAGAATGGCCTTAGATATTCCAATGAAGACTCTGAGTTTATTGAAAGACATTTCTTGAAAGTATGTAATTGGAAATCATAAACCAATTTCATGCATGTTTAGGGTTTTTGTGGGTTTCAATCATTTGAAATTGAGTCTTCTTGATAGTCAACAAGTATTTCCTTGAATGATCTACAAATTGTTGTGAATTTCACTAGGCTCTTTGAAGGTGTTTATGGATTTAATTTGTGAGAAGTGCATGTCCATCTGTTTCTATTGTAAATATATGCAATAAAGTGTATGCTTCATGGATTCATTTCATTTATCCCAGTGACGATGAACCTAATTCAACTTGACAATTATATTTATATTAAGATACTAGGATATTCCATCTCCCATTATCTCTAATGGTACATGTTATCCCTAAGACCTGCACCTGGATTGCTAAGGGCAAAGCTAGGGCACTTATAGATACTATAATGTGGTTTAAAGTTTGAAGTTTAAGTGCTTGAATAATCAATGAGTCATAGAAGGTATAGGTGGAACAATCAACAATGCATGAAAAAAATAGTAACAGATCATTGATTTAAAAGGCTTTACAATCATGAATAACATATGAGCTCAAATTTCAATACAAAGCTAGAATGCAAACATATGAAAAGTAAGTTGCTCATTCATAGACTTACATAGGTATTCCATATCATAATAGTGTTATAATCAAGAATGCTACTTGAAAACAAAGCAGATATTATAGCTAGTGTAGATTCATAACATAAATTTCATTAGTTCTGGAATCAACTAAGTACGCAGCGCATAAAATTTTTTGTGTTCAAATAGAGTACTAGCAACAAAAATAGATAAGAGGCACAATTCCATTCATAGCTCAAATGATCTTTTAAACATGCATAGATTACCGTATTAAAAAAGCTTACAAGTTTCCACCAACCCTTCCTTCACTATGCGAAATTCGAACCCCTTCAATCCTATCCATTTCTTCTTTTATAACTATTACATTTCATCGATTCCATATCCATATCCTACTAAAGGAGTTCAAGACTCATCTATTTGCTGATAATATCATTATAAGTAGAAATATATGATTCGAGATTTGAATCAATTTAAGATCCTATTTTTTTAGGGATTTGTCAACTAACTAGATCAACATGACTAATTCGAGTCTAGAACACACATTGTGTGTTTGCTTTTACAAAATATACAACATAGACTTGAGTTTAAAACTTTACAAAACTTAGAAACTACTGGTATCAACTTTTAAAAGATCAAAATAATGTAAAAGAAATCTTTGTAGCGCCCCTGTAGCTAGCTGCAGAAACTTGAGGTGTCTAGACTGGTAATTGTCTTCTTCCAAATGTATCTTTGGAAAAATATATGCCCCTATATGGCTTTAGTAGCACGACGCTGAAGTGTATCCTAGAAAATATGGGTGCCAAAGTCTACCAAGATTTCCAATCTATCATTACTGACCTGGTTCTTTTGCCTTTCTTGCAACTTTGTGTCTTCCAGTATTTTCTCTGTCTCAAGAGTTTCCCATTACTTTTCTATAATCTTTGAGAAAATTTGCACAACTTATTGTATTTCATGACCAATTTACCCCATTTCTTATTAATTCTGTTTGTTCTGCTCTACATTTGCATGTTTTCTTGTTGGAGTTCTTTAACCAAAGATTTAAATTTCTTCAAATTTTTCTTGAGATTTTGATTGGTTTTATACTCTTTACCTTCAAGCTGAGGCAAACCACCAACTTCTGGTGTTTGTGTTTGCACAAAAGAACTTTCAAATTTTGGTCTGGCAGTGTCAATGAAATCCATGTATTGCATATCTTGCTCTTCTTCAGAAACAATCATAACCAAAGGTTTAGCCTCAGGCGAACAAGGAATAACATTTATGGTCTCCTCCAAACTAGTTAAGAATTCAACTACTTTCCTTAATGCTTCTATTGATGGATTTGATTCTTCTTCAATAGTTACTCTAGCACACTTAGAATTTTGAGACCGTTTATTAACTTTAGTCTTTTTAGGCTCAAGTTCTTTAACAGGTTCAAACATCTCCTTCCCCTTATTAGCTTTGGAACTGCTTCTAGTCTGTATAGACCTTGGAATAAAAACCTTAACTTATTTCTTTTTAGATCTTGTTTGTGTTTCCTCTAGTAAGTTTTCAAGGTCAATGATTTTTTGTTCTTTTAGGGCAGTATTGAATATGGATTTAGAATTGAGCCTCAATTTTTTTGTGGGCCTTATATGTGGTTCCTTGAGAGAATAGAAATTCAACATACTTGTTTTCTTCTCCTAGTTACTACCTCATCCTTTGTCATGCACAAGATCATTTGAGCTTCTTAGTTTTTGCAAATTAGGCTCTTCAAGGCTTGGTCATTTTTTAGCTCCTCTCATTCTCGGTTTCATGGCCTCCTTTTCCTTTAAAATGTATAGATCATTTGATCAAGAAGGTAAACACTTGCAAAATTAAATAAACATAGCAAACTTTATGCATGTTGTGCCACCTTATCACATCCCACTAACTAGCAATCAGAATTTAAAACAAAACATAGAGAAAAACATAATATCATGGAACATGTTAACAAGGGTAAGAGACTATCCTAGGGTAAAGATTCTGGAAATAATTGTAAGATAAACCTAAACTTTTAAAAGTAGAGTGAGATATAATAACAATCTTAAGTGTAGACCTAGGTACTATTAGTACCTACCCCATCCTTTTTTGTTTGGAGTGCATGAATTTTCTTATGTGAAAAAAAACAAGACCATAAGGTGGAGTGGATTGTTGCATGATGTATTAATACATCTAATTTTCAAATCATGACACCATGATTTAAGTGGCTATAATTATTTGGATTTACATTTGATATAGACTTGTCCAATAATCTAAGAATAATTGCAATACTTTGAACCCGTATTTCCTTTTAATGTTTTCATGCAATGTTTTCCCTTTCCATACTAACTAGATCATTTGAAGAGTTTAAATTAACAACCAAGCCATCGTTTCTATGAGGAATAGATACTTTCATCCCTTCCTCCTTCTAATATATGAATAGTCCTATTCATCATGATAGAGATGTTGATCCTATTGGAACCTTTTCTTTCCATTGCTCTCATTTGCTCCATTTTTATCTTCTATTATGTTGCTATAGGGATCTAACATGTATTGTTTAGATGGTTATTCAACAATACTTCTAAAAAACCCCAATTTATATATATCTCTTGGTTTCCTATCCTATCAACAATTGTATTCTTCAACCTTTGGGTTTGGCATAATTTCATCTCTATGGGCGTTGAATTCATTTGGAGCATATCTTTAAGGGGATGGACTAATATATTGTTTTTTCTAGAATTATTCCTAGTGCCACTGATCTAGTTTTTTTTTTCCTTTTCTTTTCTTTTTTTGTTCTCAATGATAAATTTGGAATCACTAACTATCTACAAGAACTTGATTGCTGCTTCATTTTCCATCTCTAGGTCTTTTCCTTCACAAAATTGTTTGTAGATAGCCCCATACTTTGGGTATAATAAATAATTATATTTCTTGAGATGGGATGTAGTATCTTGGCCTAAATTCTAAGAAGGTTTTGAATAACTTAGTGATTTAAATTCCCAATAATGAAAACTATGATTATGTCTCATATTGCCCCTTTAAGAACTTGTTCCATTTTTAATAAATACATTTGATTGTCTAGGTTATTCTTCAATAGATCTTATTTTGTGTATGCAAGGTAAGTTTCTTTTCCCTCTTATAATATTCTATTGTTTTCCTTTAACCATGTATCCCAAGTCACCATTGTCGAAATTGAACCCAAGAGATAGAAAAATTACACTCACAAAATTGCTAATCAATCATGCAAAATTCACACCAAAAGAGACTGAAATTGGAGCATGACACTGATCTGTATTCAATAAGTGTACAATAGCCAAACTTGTGAAGTAATAGGCTGCTGCAATATATCATTACATGAGAGAATCGAATGCATAAATATTCCATTCGAAATAGTCAAAAAGTAGGCTTACTAAATCTAGTCAAATCCCCCATAGGTGCATAAAGCAGTTTCCAAATCTATGAAGATTCTCACAAATTTGCTAAGTCAAGTGGGAAAGCTAAAGAGGGATGGAAACACAACTCATGTATGCTTTTATTTGGAGAAAAGGAAAGAGGATGATGTGGGAAAAAAACAAGTCAACTACACCTAGTCTAGCTTTTCCTTTTGCCTTAAATCAGAATAAAACAAGGCATCTTTTCAGAAAAAGTAGATATGCACTTTGGAGGATCTGGAATAAATCAGACATGCTAAATTTTGTTTCTAGGATGTTTCCCAAGTGCTCCATGACTCAGTTTTAGCATGTGTTGACTTCTAGGACTTGTAGAAGGAAACTAGCATAGAATGGAATCTAGGAAACTAGGTAATAAGACCAGAATAATTAAAATTAATGTCTAAGGTAGGTAAGTATGGGTTGATTATTCTAACAACCATACCTAGAATAATTTCCCACAAACTAGGGTCAACTTTGGATTTGAAGATTCATATTAATGGTCTTAGCCATATCATTTTTTTCATTTTTTTTCTTGGAGAACCATCCATATTTCTATACTTTCTTCATTTTCAAACATTAACAAATCAATACGCTCGAGTGCAATTTCATTCATTATGAGCATACTCCGTAGTTTGTACAATTCTAATTATCAATGGAAAATTTGCATATTTTAAACTAGCATTCTGTCTCAAATTTCTTGTATTAGTAGGCACCTTTTTAATCTATCCTTCAACAATATAATCAGATTAGCATGAAATTTAGGAAAGAAGGAAATTGTTAAGAATTTATAAGTCATTGAGAAAAAAGGAATACTCTCCTTTGTCACCTCTCATCCTACCAACACACACGACTTGCAACCTAATCCCTTTTCCAATGCATAACTAACACACCGATGCAAGAAGTGAAAGGTGAACAATGATTTTGATGAAATAATTTTATCTCATAGAAACCTTATACAAGACCTTGTGTATCAACCCATGACATAGATAGAAGTTCAATTAAGACAACTGAAGTTTAGTGGAAGGGGGGATGGGGCGAGCCTTTTTTGTGGTTAACTCATTTTGTTCACTTTTTGGCCATTTGGATATTAAAAACAATGATAATAATGTTTTCACCTAGTTATCTTAGAAAAGAACCCCTTAGTAGTACTCTCTACTCCTAGAGAAAAATCAAATAAGAACGATTTGCATTGCG
Organism: Pseudotsuga menziesii; assembly: GCA_001517045.1. Taxonomy (NCBI): domain Eukaryota; kingdom Viridiplantae; phylum Streptophyta; class Pinopsida; order Pinales; family Pinaceae; genus Pseudotsuga; species Pseudotsuga menziesii. The sequence continues at coordinate 522,915 of LPNX010269245.1, read as the reverse complement.
GTAATCATTCCAATGTAAATGTTATGTCGATTGTGTGCATACTTAGAGATGGTTAGATTGCATCTCATTCACACATTTTTTCAACCACTTGGATTCTATCCTCCATAATAACAATGCTACAATGATATCTCAATACATTGAACCTTCATCCCTTGTATAATGTTTAGTAAGGTTTTGCATGTTTTCAAGAGGGGAGAAATGTGTCAATTTTTGCTAGCTCATTTGGTTGAATTGTGCGTCTTGTTAGCAGGGTGATCCAGGTTCAATTTCCCTTTGGGGTGAGCTAGTTAGGAGAAGACACCCAAAATCCAACTAGTTGAGGGTTGGTGTGGCCCAGGTCGAGTGTGA
>LPNX010269245.1:502202-522474 GCA_001517045.1 Pseudotsuga menziesii | reverse complement strand
GGGGGGGGGGGGGGATGTAGAGATAGAGAATTTCATTTAGTTATAAATTGCAAAAGGCTTTGTCTTCATGGAACTATTTTTAATATAGTATTTATAAGGGCATTCCACAAAACATATTCTTCTCCATAACTTCATCAAATGTTTCCCAAGGATATAATGCGGTAATTCTAGGAGCTATATAGAAACAAAAATTTTAAATATGGATAGGAGATATCATGCCTAGTTTTCAATGAAATTTAAGCACCTCATACCAACTCCATCCCTCAACCATATGCAAAAGCAACCAACCTCTATTAAACATGAAATCCTCCCTCAGGACTCAAAACTATTAGGGCATTGTTGTAGATCATGAATAAAGTTGATTATGGATTGTGCATGTCTAATCCCAGGGTTTCATTTTCATTTTTTATCAACCAAACAAATAGAGTACCAATTACCAAACTCAGTGGTACAATACCATACCAATATTGGGCGCCAAATTACAACACCAATAGTATAATACCATACCAATAGTGGACATAATTCATAAGGTATTTTAATAGTGTTTTGAATGTTTATATTATTTCATATTTTTTATTGACAATAGGATCAAAATATTATTTATAATAAGGACTTTCAAAATGTTATTTCTTGCAAATTATTCTATGGATGTTGATTATTAATTACTCTTTGTGGCTGTAATTTAATGTCTCGTCTTCACTTTGCAATCGATCAAAGTGATCTATACTCTTAATTGGCCCTTAAATTTGATTTGAAATGTTGTCAATATTTGGAAGAAAAAAAGGTCTACAAGACATATTTCTCACTCTCGAAAACCTTATCTATCTCTTGATTAGTGGCCCTTAAATTTGCCCTGAAATGTTGTCAATATTTGGAAGAAAAAAAAGTCACGAGACATATTTCTCACTCTTAAAAACCTTATCTATGATTAGTGAAGGACTTGTCTACATAGGGATCTTAGTTATGGTTTCAAATGGATCTTAGTTTTGGTTTCAAAGAAGTTAATGACCAAGTCTTATAATTTCACCAAAACGTGGACTGCATCGAATTCTATAGGATCTAAATGTTTCCCATCCTACCAACATCTTTATTGTTGGTGAATGTTGTTATTATAGTTTTCAATCTAACTACCTAGAATCCATGGAAGATGAAAACCTAAATACTCAAGTGAATTTATTATAGATTATTTAGTAGTAATAAATGGAGCGACCTTCACAAGATTTGTTTGAATGGTCTCTACCTATTTATGGATTCCAAGCTATGGTAACCTCATAACAAATGTTATTTAGATCTTTAATTTGTATGGTTAAACCATATTTTTTTTTGTCAAATAAGCTAATAATTATTATGACAAAAACAATTCAAATAATATTTTATTACTTTGATCCATAAATTTCTTTGTGACCAAAAACATACTTATTACTATAATAACAATGCCAACATTTTAAGAGTAGCAAATACAAAGCATATTATACTTTATCCCAATATATCTCAAGAACCGAACCATAAATAAAGTCTTAAGATATCCACAAATAACAAAGTAGAAGCCTATGCTCTTTTACGAGGTTTAATACTTGTCCATTAAATCAAGGTAACATCTCTCATAATTATTGGGGACTCGGCTATAATTTTAAATATCATGAACACCTTATAAACCCTTAAGGATGACACACTATCCCATCTTATAAAAGGAATAAATAAATAGTGAAGTAGTTTCAAAGTCATTCAATTGTTCTATGTCATAAGGGATCGTAATCATGAAGTGGACTATTATGGAAACCATGCTTCGAATTTGAACCTAAACTAAAAAAAAAGAATGGGGTCATGAACATCACGACATCTCCTAAGGTTATGTTGGGAACCATAGCATGCATACCCTCCCTTTGGTTCAAAAATAATTTCTTGTATGAATAAAGGACCACACCATATTGTCAAAGGCGTGAGATAAAGGGTAATACTCACACGTGCTCACCATAATTCTCATTCAAAGTTTTGAAGCCATCGAGGATTTAGTATAGTATGATATTTGTAGGAGTATTAGTTCGAAGAGAGGTTTGTAAACTTCAATGGATGGCGCCTATCTTAGTGGAATGCTAAGTAAGCAACTTTGTTCTTGGTGTGTGGTTTTAGCTATCTCTTGTTAACTAGTTTATTTTATGAGAGAGAGCATAGTTCGAAACCCTAGTTTGTTAATTATGGACGATGGAAAATCCCTTATCTTGGATCAATTATAGGTAATTGAGTACTTCCCTACCTTTCTTTCCTGTGAAGACTCGGAGTGTATGGTTGTTGAGGTTTCATTGAAAGAGTTAGAATATGCTCTGAATAGTTTCAAGAAAGATAGGAGTCCGGGTCCTGATGGATGGTCGATAGAATTCTTCTGTTTCTTCTTTGATCTGGTAAAGCTTGACTTTCTGAAGGCAGTTGAGCTCTCCCGAAGAGAAGGGAGGGTTAGTAGATCCCTAAACTCTACCTTTCTAACCCTCATTCATAAATGTGATAATCCAAAAACCTTTGCAGATTTCCGACCCATCTCCCTTTGCAACGTTATCTACAAACTCATCACTAAAATCATCTCCATCAAACTCAAGCCTATCCTTTCTAGGGCCATTTCTATTGAGTAGTTCGGCTTCTTGAAAAATAGGCAGATCCTGGAGCCTATTGGGATTACTCAGGAAATTCTTCATACTATAAAAACTAAAAAATTGGAATCTTTGGTTCTTAATCTTGACCTCATAAAAGACTTTGATCGTGTAAACTAGACCTTCCTGTGTCTTATTCCCCTCCAAATCGGTATGCCTTTGATGGCGGTTAATTGGATAATGGGATGTGTTTCTTCGGCTAGTTTCTCTGTACTGATTAATGGCTCACCCTCTAGTTTTTTTAGTTCTTGAATGGGTATCAGACAAGGGTGATCCCTATATCCTCTCCTCTTCTTGTTGATAATTGAAGGACTGAGTCGACTTATTGGGGACGAAAAAGACTATGGAAAGGATTGTTGGTATTAACCTCTCACCCACCCTTGCATTTACCCACTTAATCTTTATAGATTATGCAATTATTTTTGGTAAGGGTACCTTAGAGGAATGTAATGCTTATAAAGTTGTATTGGACCTCTTCTACTCGGCGTATGGGATGAGTATTAGTATGGAAAAATCCTCGTTTCTCAGGAGTAATTTGATGGATAAAGTTAGCAACTCCATAAGTTGTTATTCTTCCCTTCAAAATGGAATTGATCGATCATGACTTTAATTATTTGGGTTTCAGGCCAAAACCCTTGGGGTATGTTATTAAGGACTGGAGATGGATTATAAAAATATTTGAGAGTAAGCTTGGGCACTAGACTCATAAGTTCCTATCTTTAGGGGGTAGAATGATTTTGATTAGATCGGTCTATCTGGGATTCTGATTTATTGGTTATCCCTAGCTAGGATCTCGAGATCAATTTTGAACAGGCTCAAGCAGTGTATCTTTACTTTCCATTGGGGTGGTACTGCTAACCAGCAAAAGTTGCATTTGGTGGATTGGAAGGTGCTCTCTAGACCATTCTCACTTGGGGGATGGAATATAAAAAATATGTTTTGGTTTAGTATTTCTCTCAGAATCAAGAGCCTGTGCACTGTTTTGAGGAGTAAGGGTCTCCAGAATTAGGCAATTCAGACCAAATATCTTAAAGGTGTTCCTTTGGAGAGATGGCTCTGTCAGAATTATTACTCTGTTAAGAATACTTCTCATTTTTGGAATAGCTTTGTTCGTGTTCTACCTTGGATCAACTGTATGGTGGGATGGAGGTTGTATTAAATTGGGTATCGATCCTATTATTGGACTGAAATCAAATTTAATTCTTTCAAATGACCTTCGTGCTTATCTTAATTACTATGGAATCTACACTCTCAGTCAGGCTCACAATAGGGGTGATATTTCGATTTTCTCTTCTAACTGGTTGTCTGCATAGGACCTCGAGCTTGGAGGGGTCTAAAAAGATGAATGGGCTTATTATATCAAGGGAATTTCTCATGGCAGAATCAGACTCAACAGTTTGGAGGATCGTATTCTTTGGCTGCATAATAAAGTTAAGGGCGAAGCTACTACACGGTTATCCTATGATCTTATTGCAAATAGTTTCTCTGGGAATTTATCTAGCTTTCAGTACAAGCAGCTCTAGCATTGGCATCTCCAACTTAAAATTAAGTGTTTTAGCTGGCTTTGTGTTGGAAACAACATAAGTACTTGGGATAATTTAACTAGACTTGGATGGATAGGGCTAAAAAAAAATTGTTTATGCAAAGAAGCACTTGAAACGGTGAATTATTTATTTATTACTTGCTCCTTTGCCCAGGCTGTGAGGACTGAGCTAACCACCATACACATGATGGTTATCAATTGGATGGATCCCTCCTTATTGGAGAATTTAAACCTTTGGACTGTGAAATTACATAGCTTGTTGTTTTTACCCTTCTTTTATATCTGGTGTATTTGGAATACCCGCAATCGATGTATTTTTGACGATTTGTGCCAAGGGTGGAAACTGTTTGTTATTGGATTTTGGGTCTTGTTAATTCTTTTCCTGTTGTGGGGAAAAATTATGTTCCTTGAGACATTGTTCCAGCTCTTGTTGTTTCCTATCCTTCTAGTTTATTCGATGGTGCAACAACTTCAAATGTTGGTGGTTTTGGATTCACACTTCATATCAGTCCCTCTCATTACTTTATGGTCAAGCTGAGTTGTGGTGTCAACACCAATACTCGGGCTGAACTGATGGACCTTTGGTCTCTTTTGGTATTTGTGGCTTCCTTGGGATTACCCTCTCTCTCTGCACGGGGGGGCTCTCAAGTAGTTATAAATTGGGCTCACTCGGAGGCCTGTTTAGATGTTGTGGATCTTGAACATTGGTGTGAGCGCATCGCTAAGGTAAAGTCCTCTTTCCTTTCCTTAAACTTTATGCACATTTACATGGAGCACAGTTCGAGTGTTGATGCTTTATCCAAGGAAGCACTTACACTTGATATGGGGAAACTCTCTTATATTGAAATGATGGAGGGGGAGTTGATTGGGAGTGATACCATCCTGTTCTTTTAATGGATGTGTACCTCTTTTCTCAATGTGGCTTTCTCATATTTATTAGTAAAGATTCGAGTTTTCTTCTTAAAAAGCTTATCTCTTTGTTTGGAATGAGTATTTTACTCATGGCATCCTTTTTCCTTAGCTCTGGGGGATCCTCTTTATCCCTCAAATGTTTCCTTGGATAAACCTTCAGGTTTCGTTATTTGTTTCATGGGAATGTACATGGAATGTTTCTATTGGTGATGGATTGATACTACCGGCCTGCTATGGGTGATGGTTTTCTCTAGCTTTTGATATTGGACCGTTGGCCACTTTTGATGGGTTTCTTTGTATATGAAATAAGTAAATGATACTCTTTATCATATTATTGTAATTGTTACCTTTGATTCAATTGAATATCAAGGAACTGTCCTTTTTCTCTTGAAAAAAAACTAGTTTATTTTCTCTCTTTGGTCGTGGTTTCGTTGATTTTATGTTGGAAATTTGGTATATTTCCCTTTATGCTAGGTCGCTCCTCATCTGTAGTAGTGATTGGTTGGTTTTTTTACTTTGTAATAGAGCGGCAAGCATTTTACTTTGTGAAGGATCCATTGCATATCAACCTTTGTTTCATTTCTTTGGTCATCTTTTCCTATCAAGGTATTTCTTAGGTTCATTGATTAGCGGTTCTTATAGTATTAATTCTTAGAAATATTTTTCTAATTAGAGCCTCTAATTATCTACCATCCTTTGTTTGTATCTAAGATGTTCATGTTATTTGGTTGATTATCTCTATCATGTCAAGGTTATGGATTGTCCCAATTACAATTCTGCAAGGGACATAAGAAATTCATAGGGTTAGCAAGAGACACAAAGACCTCATCAATGCTAATAGGCCTCCATTTTATTAGTTGCTACCAAGATTTGCATGAATAACAATTTATGAACCACTTGAATTACCATGATTATGGAAACCCTAATTCAATAAAAGAGGGAAATTCAAGTATTGGTGATAGACACTTTTATGCTAAAAATGATTGTATGTGATCTTAATAAAGGATCTCACTCAATGGCATTGAATCCAGAAATGTCGATTGGTTCTACCCACAAGGAATTAAAAGAAGAATAAGTGATTCATATGATGCATAAGGACATGGATTTGGACAAGAGGGAAACCTAACCCACCATCATTTCCCAAGATGAAGCAGACATTACGCATGATTTTCTCTAGTTTATTTTTAGCTTATGTTATGAAAACTTGTTTTGATATTGGGCATCTTTCGTAGGATTCATTCTAACAAATATTTTAGGAAATCCTCCATGAATGATGTTATATATATTTATGTTTAGCTTCAAAAAATTTAGTACTTTTGTTGAAACAAACCCCACTAAACATTCTCAATTTTTTACTTTCATGCCAAGCGACTTGACTTCCTCTTGTTATTATAAAATATAATCCTTACAATAATAATAATAATAATAATAAATGTCTAGTTATCAAAAAATATATTTTTATCATATATTTTGACCATGTAATTTAGTAGTGAATGCATATAATCACATAAGGTATACACAAAATATATCCTTGATGATTTGAGGTGGTTTATAGTTTACTTGGTTTGGTAGGAAACAAGGATATTAACACATTTTAGACTAAATTGACAAGTCTTATGGACCCAAGGGTGATATTTACTTTGTATAAAAGGGCATCCAATCAAGAGTCACATGTGTCGATATGTAGGCCCTGGGATTGGATCATTATCTCATTGCTTCTTCGTTAGCTATTATCATGGTTCAATATGGATCAAAGGGGTCCCATCAAAATTAATGTCACACAATTGGACACAAAAGGTAAAAAAAACATTGCTCCATAGAAAATAAAACTTGGTTCAACATTTGGGTGCACAAGGTTAGATCCTATGGTGGGGATTGTGAATCTTATTTGTGGATGGGATAGCATGGTATCCCAAAATATATGAAGGAAATAGAATAAAACACTCTTGGATCTTGAAGCTTTTAGGGCACTCCTAGAAAATGATCTCTTCAACACTCAAATTCAAGCAAAGGCTTATGAGATGGGACACTTGATGCATCAAATAATATTTTCCTTGAGCATTTAACATTTCATATTGTAGAAATGTTTCACATCGTAATAAGTTATTTTGTCATGGGAAACCATTACAGTGGGTTTTATGCATTGTGCACTTTCCAATGGGTATTTTTTCACCCATAAGTATGGCATGTTGCTCCTCATGCTACAATTGTATTTTGATCAATACCTAATTAACCATAATCATTGGATTTGATACTTTAGTATTTATGCCATATGAATTATGTGAATATAAACTTTGAAATTTATATTAAAAATGCATTTGTTTTGTATTTAGGTGATAAACTGGGACTATGTTTCTTTGAATACACATATGTCAATGTGCTTAGATTTTGTTGGCATGCTTTCCATTGACTGAGGTTTAGATCCTTGTTCATCAACAAAACCCAAGATATCGACCCGACAGAGGAGATATCCGTTGACAACACCTGCGACGCAGATGAAGTCTCACCCAAGATATCTTATTGGGAACTACTAGAACCAGGTTTCTACAATTATGAGGGGGATTTTGTTATTACAACACTATCAGGTGACTCGACCAAAACTAGGAATAGACCTCTGTCTCATACATTAATTTAAAAAGATAACCTATTGATCTGTCAACATATATATAACAACATGTAACATAAAGCATTAACATTAACTAATATTCCATAGAATAATATCATTAGATGTGTGACATATATAGATAAGTTCATTCACAACAGATCGGCTCAACATATTCAGACTAGATCATTCACAACAAATATGCATTCGACATAAACACATAGATTAAAGAAACATGGACACAAGATTAACATGGAAACGCATCTTGAAAAAACCACAAAGGTGCTCTTCATCTGGCATGAGAAATATGGTTTAACACCTTTGATCTGCACACTCAGCTTGTAGATTCTTCTTTTGATATTCTTTACAATTCATGTATTATTCTCTTGTCTCATGCTCTTTGGTTTAGGTCTCTCTCTCTCTCTCTCTCTCTCTCTCTCTCTCTCTCTTTGAATGGACGATCCACACACAACTTGTACTGATGATTTTATGCTTTGCAAATCTTGCTTTCTTTCTTCACCGTACACACAGCTTGGATCAACGCTTTTATGCTTTTACATTTCTTGATTTAATAGTCGACTAACTCTCAATTGTAAGTCGACGGTTTGTATTTCTAATTTAACCCATCTCATTGCATCTAAAAATATGAACTATCAACCCAAATTACAAACATGCTTTATTACTAAAAGCAATCTTTTAGTCTAACTAACTCTTTACAAAAAATAGACCGACTCCTCATCTCGACCTTCTTTCTTCCTCTTCTGTCGTGGCTCCTTCCGTCGTGGTATTTTATTGTATTGCGACCAGAATCTTCATCTTTTCGAGCATTATTTTGGTTATCTTTCCTCATCTTTTCCTACGGCCAATAGACCCCCAATACTGACCTATGGCTCACCTCGAGCCACCTTAGTTAGGAATCTTAGTCAGTGCAACCTTGCTCTGAAAATCTTAAAATATTTTCACTACCTGTTATGTTTCTTGTCGCACTTCTTCTTATACTGTCTTCAATTTTTCCACAAGTTCGAAACTGACATGTTTTGAAGTTGTCATTCCTGTCGAAGCCAATGTTTGTTGCACCTTTTCATAAAAAGGTTGAGTAATACAAGTTACCTTTTTCACTTTTTCCTATAGATCTACGACATGGTCTATTATTTTCTTCTAGTTTGTGCGTAGTCTGGGTACTTGTTGTTTCAATTTCTTCATATCAGCAACCTTGGCCATCTTTTCTACTATCGTCAACTTCTTTAATTCGTTATTTAGTTGGGTAAAGTCTTCCTCAGTAGTATGCAACTTCTTTTTCACTTGTTCTAAATCGGTGTCGTCGATCAAGGCTTCCCATGAATGAGAAACTTGCTTGACCACTTTAGAACATAGTACTTATGCCTCTTCAATCTTTTTCACTACCTCAGTTGCTTCCTACTTTCATTTTTCTAGTACTTTCGGCGGTGTACTGGGAGTCATTTTGGATTCCAAGTCCGTGACTTGCTTACAGAGGTTCTTAGCGACCTCACCTAGTTGGAAAACGTTTGTTTCTGTGAACATCTCTATTGTGGTGTCGTCATCTCCAAAGTTGCTACAAGTCAGTGTGATAGTTGCTTCCAGTCATTTCTTGATATCCTGCCAAGTATTTGCTTTATTCTCAGTCTCCTTGACTATTTTCTTGAGAGACGAGATGGTTTTCTTTGATGTCTTCAGCTGTCCATATATCACACATTCTCTTGTTTTCATCTCTTTGATTTCATCCTGCTGAATAACATGCAGTTGATACATTGGCAGTGCAAAAAAGTTAAGAATCACATGGCCAAGATCCTTGACCATGGTATTGAGATTCGGTGTTCCTAGGTCAATTGCTTGACCAACTACTTGAATTTTTTTCTGTCCGGCCGTCGAAGGTGTCTCGACAGGTCACTCTTCATATGGGTAAAATTGGACCTGGGACACACTTGAATATGGTACTTGGTTGAACGCTACTCTAACTTCTTTTATTACAGTACAAAGTACCTGCAGTAAGTCGGTAATGCTGTTTACCAGTTCTGTATGGTGTTCATATATCTTCCTGCAGCTTTGGTTGCAACTTCTTCCATGCGATATGAGAGCATTTATAATCATCATTTGTAAGACCGACGATCCTAGATGATCTAACAACCTTACTCTTTTTGCAACCTGTCTCAATCTTTTCTGAGCGCTTTCTCTTATTGCCCAACTCTGGATCTATTAGGGCCGCGTTGGATTCATCTTTACTATTTTAGGGAGATCTCCTTGGGATTTATATTGGTGGATCACCTCCCTGATTTCCATTTTGTTTTTTGATGTAGTCTAGTTGGTTAGGATACTCGACTCTCACACTAGAGACCCGGGTTCAAGTCCCGAAAATAGATTCATTTGTTGGCATGGTTTTTGTTGACCCAGGTGCAGATCTTTGTTTGCCAACAAAACCGAAGATATTGGCCTAACAGAGGATATCTCCGTCAGAAACACTACGATGCAGATGAAGTCTCACCTGAGATATCTTATTGGGAACAACCAAAACTAGGCTTCTGCAGTTATGAGAGGAATTTCCTTATTATAGCACTATCAGGTGACTCGACCAAAACCAGGAATAGACCTTTGTCTCATACATTCATTTAAGAAGATAATCTATTGATCTGTTGATATATATATAACAATATGTAACATAAATCATTAACATTAACTAACATTCCATACGATCATATCATTAGATGTACGACATATATAGATAAGTTCATTCATAACAGATTGCCTTGACACATTCAGACCAACTCATTCACAACAAATATGCATTCGACATAAACACAAAGATTAAAGAAACACATACATATAAAGATTAACATGGGAACCCATCCGAGAAAAACCACAAAGGTTCTCTTCATCTGGCATGAGAAATGGTTGAGCAAATTTGGTCTACACACTCAACTTGTAGACTCTTCTTTTGATATTCTTTACAATTCATGTATTATTCTCTCGTCTCATGCTCTGTGGTTTAGCTCTCTCTCTCTCTCTCTCTCTCTCTCTCTGAATGGCCAATCTACACACAACTTTGATCAATGCTTTTATGCTTTTACACTTCTTGATTTAACCTTGAATGACTCTCAACTGTCAGTCGACAGGTTGCCTTTCTAATTTAACCCATCCCATTATATCTAAAAATAGGCATTATCGGCCCAAAAATTACAATCATGCTTTATTACTAAAAGCAAGATTTTAGTCTAACTAACTCTTTACCAAAAATAGGTCGACTCCTCGTCTCGACCTGCTTTCTTCATCATCTATTGTGGCTCCTTCCACCGTGGTATTTTCTTTTCTTATGATAAGAATATTCATCTTTTTTAGCATTATTTTGGTTATCTTTCCTCATCTTTTCCTACGTCCAAAATATTTGTTTTCTGTATTGTCATATTCATGCCACATCACCTACCTATTGAGAATATAGTTTCCATGTGGTGCCACACGATGCCATAGATTATATGACTTGGTCAAGACCTTGTCATCGAGTATCTTTAGGATGATTTTAAGGTGAATCCAAACTTTCTCTAGCTAGGCTTGGATGAGTTTGAAGTGAATCCAAACTTTCCCTAACTAGACCTAGACGAGTTTAAGGTGGATCCAAAATTTCTCTAACCAAGCCTTATTATGGATTATTCCTAGGATGGTGTTTAGGAAAATCCAAATTTTCCCGAACAATTGAGATTCTAATGCAATTTTGGAGATAAAGATAACAAAATCACTCTATTTAACTAGGCCTTATCATGGAGTATCCCTAGGACGAGTTTCAATTTCCCTAAATATCTAATCTAGTAGATACACATGCTCTATTCATTTCTTCAACAAACCCTCCTACTCTCGTCTCCAAATATGTACTTGATTTATGATTACCATGCCAATTATCCATTGTTTACCCCCTTTTGTGTACTCCTAGTTGTGGCTGGAATAATATATGCAAGTATTATCTTGTTTAAACTTACACATGCATTCAATATTAGAAAAAATAGAGAAACATGTGGCACCTTCAATAATTTCAACCCTATATGCTTTAATCCCATTAACCATTAGACCCACATGCCCTCTAAGTTTTATGTCCTATTTTATATTTATGTACATAAGGATCATGAGGTACAAATGAGACTCGCTTTTTATTATTACTATCAAAGTAGTTTGGCTCTTGAAATAAATTTGTGCATTGCATATCTATATCACAATTATATTTATAACTAAATAAAAATGAAATGGAACTTACCCCATCAATATTATACATGGGGTCTATAGTGCCCCATTCTGTCATTATCTTTTTACATTTATTGCAGCATTATCATTTGAGGGCATTCGGTTTCGAATGACTCGACCATGCGTGGAACTGGTATGTAAATATTAAAGGAAATTACTTGGAAACTATATGTTGTGTTGATGATGATTAGTTTATGTGATTTTGATATGATTTTGATAGTGATCGGAAGTCTATGTGATTTTGATATGATTTCGATAGTGACCAAAAGTCTATGTGATTTTGCTACGATTACGATAGTGATCGAAAGTATATGTGATTAAATGATATGAGTTCGATAGTGATAGAAATTTTATGTGATTTTGATATAATTTCGATAGTGATCGAAATATTTGTGTGAAATGTAAATTGATTTCGATAGTGATCGAATGTTTATGTGAAAAATGAAATGATTTATATTGTAATTGAATGTATATGTAAAATGTGAAATGATTTTGATGGTGATCCAATGTTTATATTTGCATATGATTATATTTAGCATGTACTCTAATGGGTTATCAAGTGTGACATGAAAGATGCGTACATGTGACGCAAGGTGGCGTTGATATCCCAAGGACTCCAGACTGAATCATATATCATTGACAGGTGATGTTAACATGAAATTTATGTTCATATTATAATTTTATTTTAAAGATTGATGCATGAAATGTTTAAACATGCAGGTGTTGGATAGTTATTACCAATTCGTCCACATCACGTTCCAGGGTTGAATTGAAATATGATGTAAGACTAGCAGTTTCAACACAATGAGTTGGAAAAAGAAAGAGACGAAATTGCTCGTCAGATGTGTGTTTCCATGATGGTAGGCCATGAATACGATCACCCACAAGGCACTTACTAAGGGGTGTGCAATCAAGACATGGCATTATTTTCTAGGAACCATTAGTACCTCAACTGGGTTGACTAAACTGAGTTAATTAAAAATATTAAGCTAGTAAATATTTGAAGGGCATGGGTGGAGCATGACATCCTTATTATTTCTGTTATAATGTTATTTCTGTCATAATGAGAAAAGAAGCCATTAAATTAAATTATTAATGGGGGGGAACAAAAGTATTATAAAAATGTTTAGAAAGATATTCTAGTGAATTATTATGTGAAAAGAAATCCATAATTAATTAAATTAATTAAAAATTTGTGAATAAAGAAAAGTGAGCAAATACAATTAGCTAACTGAAAATTAAAAATATTGAAGAAATCTTTAAATCATGAAATTATAGGAACTCAACTAAAGTAAATCTTAGTTAAAAATAATACAATTAGAAAAGCCGAGAAAAATGGGACTGGGAGGGTGAGTAATAAAATAAATCTTCAATCTTTAAATGAGGAAATTACAGAAACTCAACTAAAGTAAATCTTAGTTAAAAATAAAACAATTAGTAAAGCTGAGAAAATCGAGACTAGGAGGGTGAGAAATAAAATAAAATAAATAGTCAAATTCTGGTAGAGAAAACGGTCGAGAGGGGTTTCGTTTGCTTGGCGGCCCAGGATCAAAACCCGCTTCTCCTGGAAGGTGACATTTAAATCCAACCATGCTAAGGGTTGGTGCGGCTAGGCTGGGTGCGATCCCTGGGTGATTTTGACGATTTAGATGCCCCTGGATCGTGGTTTCTCAGATCAAAGGTTCACCCAACAAGTCACAGGGCACTTAACCAACAAAAAAATAAAATTAAATAAAAATAAAAAAATTCGAAAAAGAATGCATGGTGTGTTGAACTTTTGTATTGTCATTGATGTCAAAGGGACCGATGAACTTGTTAATGGCATTGAATTCTTAAAGTCAGTTTCAAGAAGTATATTGAATATATGTGTGTAATTCAATTTGAAGAAGTTCATAGAATATATATGCACAAATCCCACCAAGTTATGGAATCCTTGTGCGCAAATCCCACCAATTCATAGGACCCTCGTGCGCAAAATCCACATAGCTAATTTTTCAAAAGATGCATGCCAAAAAAAGAATTAATGGGATGGTAAGTCTAGTCATAAAGAAAGGAAGAAGGGGTACCACCGACTCGAAGGAACCTCTACTCGTGGACACACATTTTTAGCAAGAATAATATAAAAAGGGGAGAGATGAAAATGTTGAAGAAAGCTTAAATATGTGTAAGAGGTAGTATTTTGAACTTGCAAATTTTGAATTATTGGAATATTCATGACTCGTTGATCCAGAAGAATTAAACAATAGAGAGCTGATAGCACAAAGTAGAAAATTAGAGCAACAAACAATGCACAAATTGGAAGAAATTTGAGGTCTAAAATGGGCCTCCTAAGAAAATAATAAAATAATAGGTAAAATAATAAAATAATATTATAATTTTTTTAAGGAAAACACATAAGAACTACTTTTTTTTTGTATTTTCAACTTATCTCCCTCTTGTTTTACTCAAATTTCTAGCGGGAGCACTCGTTGGATACAGAATCGAATTATGCATCTAACGAGTGCTCTCGTTTGAAATTTAAGTAAAATAAGTAACACATTTTTTTAATGTATTTCTTGTTTCTTGTGGGGTGGGTTCCATATAAAGTATGCAATGTGGGTACTCGTTGGATACAAAATGGAATTCTGCATCCAACGAGTGCCCCGTTGGAAATTTGAGTAAAACCACGGGGAGATAAGTTGAAAATACGAAAACAAAAAGTAAATTTTTTTATGACAAATATGCCAAGCCAGCCATTATGGTTGACTCATTTTCTTCAAATTCTATTGGTTCTTTAATTCCAATGCATCAATTGTTTGTTTTCTTATAATATGGCATTTTAGACCCCAAATTTTCTCTAATAGAATCAGAAGAGTGTGCAAAATTGAGGAAGTGCGCATAATTAAAGCAGTGGTTGGGATTTTTGTTTATATTAGAGGAGGGATTCATCAGCATAAAGCACAGATTTAAATTTTTTTGACAAAAGATACTTTAGTTACAATTTCAGCTAAATCAATAAGAACCATAGTGCACAAATATCTTAGAAGTGTGTGTGTGTGTGTGTGTGTGTGTATAAATTTATGATTACAATTGGAGACACCAATCTCCTAGTGTGAGCACCAACTCACTCAGAGAAAAAAAAATGACAAGTACACAAGCACCAACTTGCAGTTTACAAGAACTAACTTGCATTTTATAGGCACCAACCTGTAAGAAATAATATCCACTACGCAAGCAACGACTTGCAAAAATAGGCACCAACCTAACTGGGATACAAATTCAATTGTGCAAGCACCAACATGTTGTTGTCAAGTACCAAACTGACTGTGAGCATCGAATCAATGGTTGTACTAGTACCAAATGGAAGGAATTACAAATCCCTTTCCTTTCCCCATCTAATCACCTTGAAATAAAGTTATGTTCATTTTCTGCGATCTGCGTCCTTTCAATCTGCAGCAAATTGTGATCTGCGAATGTCTACAATCTTTCTTGATCTTTATTTATCTACAAATTTTGCATTTTTCTGTGACAACTTCTATCTTCTCTTATTCATGTCTATTGTAACTATTAGAGATCTTCTCTACTTTGTTTCCTTTGCAGCTATCTACGACCTTCTCTATTTCAATACTTCACAATATCTGTGTAATAATATTTTCAATAGATATTGTCTCCAACCTTTTGCGATCCACAGTGTTAATAGTGTTCTATTGCTTTTGTTACTTCTAATGCAAATCTCAGTGCTAAGCACTCTCTATATCTATGCAAATTTTGTTGATACTCCTTAGTACCTCTGTGCATTCATCTCTCTACTGTATATCTCCTTTTTGGCTCAACAAGCCATTGATACACCAAGAATACAAAGCTTGTCTTCTCAGAAATTCAGATTAAGTCCATCTTCAAGCTTACTTTATCACTACCACTTCTTGCTTGTTTATACTACTCTTGTTCTAAGAGTATGTCCACAAGTTGGGGTTCCTTTGAATTTATGACGCATGTACTTCCCTATGTATTGGTTAAGCTAACCACTTCATTCTATTTCTCCTCAACGTATATCTTCTCATGATTTAACACGTGGAGTCACTTATGCACTCTAGTCTAACACCTTAGTGGTGTTTGCACATATGTTTTGTGCTTTAGTGGACGCTTGTGTATATGTGTCCCATGTATTAGTGGGATTTATGCACTCTAGAATTACTTCTTGTGTGGTTTTTCACCCTTGAAGTATCATCGCTTGTGGGTCTTGCGCACTCTGGAACTAACATACTTGTCCAGCCGCATCTTATTCTCATGCCTCTTGCGCACTCCCGAACCTTTGTCCAACCAACTCTTTTGACTTTTACCTTGAAGTAGCATGATTGGGTGGACTTAGGATTTTCACATATACCTTAAGTACCTCTTCAAATTGGATGTACTTCTTATGTATTTCTTCAAAGTGGCATTCATATAATTCTTCAAACAAAGACTCTGAATCCTCTTTGAAATCAATTGAAAATTTGTATGTACTCCCTATGTACTTCTTCAAATTGGATTTCAAAATGACTTTCATATACTTATTCAAACAAGTACTCTCAATCCTCTTTGAAATCAATTGAAAAGTTGTATGTACTCCATATGTACTTCTTCAAATTGGATTTCATATACTGGCTTTCATCATATATTTCTTCAAACTGGCACATAATTAGTTGAAGATTATGACATGTTAATTTCAATGCCATATTCTTATTGTATTTTACTATGCACTACATGGTTTCATCTATTTCTTGTTTACATTGTCTTCCATATCGATTTTTTAGCATCCAACTTTTTCTTTTCATTGCATTTACTGTGTTGTGGTCAATATTCGTTGCATTTTTTGACTTCACATTTCTTGCCTCGATATCCAAGGTTCCTTTGCACATAATTCTATTTGTCATCCAGCATGACAGTAAGACGATGTGACTAACAACTCGTGCGGAAACTTTGACATGCCACTTTGATACTTGAGTCATTTTGTAAACATCATTCCGGTCACATGAAACAATGAATTGGATTTTCGCTTTTTGTTATTTTCCCAAATTCATTAACTCATGCAATAAATTTTTGTGTCTCCATAACCCTCCTTGAATCATGCAGACATAAATGTCATTAATCCTTAATGTCTCTTCAATTTATTTTCATGCATGTGAGGAACCACCTTCCAGTTCTATAAATGAGCTACGTATTGTCTGGTTCATCATCCTAGTTCATTCCTTGTCACGCTTGTTCTAATTTTTGCATCCTTAGAGTTTTTCTTCTTCTATCATCATGTCTTCCTAATCTCCAAGATTCAGTAACTAAATTGACATTCTTCGATAGAAAATTCAGTCACAATAGGTATAATTTGGAAGATTGAGAGTGGACATGGGAGTTTGACAATTCTAGATGAAGGAATCTGAGTCCATGCATTGGTACCAGCAATCGCAGGCCATTCAGAGCATGAGGAGTTTTCCAGTCTAATTAAGAGAATTGATTTTCTAGAGAGAAAACAACAACAGAACCTTGACCTCCTAAACTTGATTCGGGATGAGAAATCCATTGTTATTGCTTCGTCTTATGCTTTGCAGCTTTATCCATCGCTTCACCCCACATAGTTTGTCAAGACAACATCAATGGATTTAAAGCTTCATCTTTCACAACATCCTTCCAATTATGACATGGAGTTGGATATGGAGCTCTGACTCTTAATCAATTTCATTCTTTTAGCTTTTCTCAATTCAGCTTCTATCGTCATCTTTATACTTCAATCATGTTACATCTTTGTACTTCAACATTTTTTTCTACAACAAAGGTCTTATGTAATTTTGTAAAGAAATTTTTTGAATATGATACAAACTTCGTTTATGTCTCTACGCGAGCCTTGTGCACGTTTAACAACAGCACTTATTTGTACTTCCTCTTTTTATTGTTTCAAGTATGAGATTTTCATGCGACAATTCAACACATTCTTTCACAATTGAATAAATGTACATATTCTTTGAAACAACACATTAGTGCGACAACCAATATTTTCTAACTGCAAAACTTCACTAACCTACTCCTTGAATTCCTAATGAATATCATTTTGAATTCAAGGATATCATTCAATCTCTTAGAGTTTATCAAGATAGATAGCAATTACTTGTTGCTTGAGACAAACTCGGGTTGTTTGCTTCTTTTGTGCATGTTTGAGGAGTTTTCCTTACCCATTTCTTCATGTACGCACTTCCATTTTGATATTTCCCTTGTTTGTCTTCCCTTTTGGTCCTTATATTGTGATTGCTGCTATGCATAATATTTCTATCTAGACCATTCACAGTTCTTTGACAATGTTGAGCCTTGTGTCCAAAGCCATCAAAAGTGTAGCATCCCATTGTAGGACAATATTTTACAATGTGGTCAAGGTGATTACATGTAAAACATTTCAACATATTGATCGTTTCCTTTATTTGTGCAGCAAGAGAAAGTGTACTTATTGAGATAACTATCATACCTATTATGAACTTGATCTTTACATTATCTTTTTTGTGTCTTTCATGCCTTCACTGTCGCAAATATTTTTTGCTTTCAGATTAAAACCAATACCTTTTTTGTCTGCAAGTGATCTCTAGCTATTTAGTATCTCATTCAATATTGAAGTTTTGTTTTGGAACTTAGCTTTAGTTTCTACGTCAAGATAGACTTTGTCTTCATTCGTATTTTTACAAACTGGTTTTTTTATCCATGGATTGTATTTGCTTATGAAAAGGTTGGTTTTCACATCTCAGTTGAACCACTTTAATTTTTAAGTGAGAGATATCCATGTATTTTTGTGCAAGCCTTTATGTTAGCATCTCATTCTTCCTTTCAGATTCTTCTAATAATTCTTCTAGCACAAAGTTATTTTCGTCCAATCATGTTACTTAATTTTGTGCACAATTTAGTTGTTTCTCAAGTTCCTCTTTCTTTTGACTTATTTGTTTTGCTAAATTTTCTTGAAGATTCTTTTCTTCCTTGTTTAATTCTTCAATATTTATCAGTTGTTGATTCAATGATTTTTTCTTCTTTCTTGAATTCTTTATCTCTTCTAGATCACTCACCAATTCACTTTCCCAGTCAACTTCTGCAGTTTCCTTTGTTTCTTCTTCTCTGTTACTATTATTAAGCAGACTTCTTGGTTCACATTCTGTATTGGATTTCGAAAGTGAGGTAAAGATTCATTTGAAAAAATACTTATGCAATCCTCCTAGTTGACTTTCATTCATTCCTTTGTTCATTGATGAATGAATATTTTCTTCTGGTTCTTCATCCTCTCATACTGCCATAAAAAGCACTTCTAGCTCTTTTTCTGTTTCTGAAATTTCTTTCTATTGCCAAATTTGTGTGCCTTTCTTTGATATTTGTAGTCAACTTCCTCCTCACTTTCATTGTCTAGGTTTTCCTTGTAGGGACATTTTGAAGAAAAGTTTCCTATTCTACCACACTTAAACATTTGAAAGGCAACTTACTTTTGTATTTGTCACATATTCTTTTTAATTTCTTTGCGAAATTTTCTTCTTCGTCATCCGATTCTTCAAATAATTTTTTATTGTGCTCATGTTCGTTGCTCTTTCCTTTCTTGGTGACATTGAACTTTGCTTCCTTCTTGGAGGGTTTTTCCATTTCAATTCTCATCTCATAATCTGTAAGGATCCCATGTAGCTCTTCCTTGGTCAAATCGTCTAGATTGGGCCAGCCTTCTATAACTGATACTTTGGGATCAAATCTCGGTGAAAGTGTTCTCAGTATATTCTAGACTATAGCTCCTTCATCAAGATCCACTCCAAGGCCCTTGATAGTATTAACAATTTCATCAACCTGAAGAATGTTTGATTCTTTGTTTTCATCTTCTTTCATCCTCAAGTTTTCAAATTTCCTCGCGACGGTCTACAATTTTTCCTTTTTAATTTTTCCATCCCATTCATAGATATGCTTGATTTTATCCCACATCTCTTTTGTTGTTGTGCACTACATAACCTTAGTGAATACATAACTTTCCAATCCACACAACAATGCATTTCTATCCCTCGTATTCTATTCATATTGTCTTCTAAATGATGGGTTAGCTGGTGCAGTTTTGCGGCCATGGTATGCATTTTCTACTGAATCACAGATATCCACTTGAAGGGACTATAAATATACTCTCATCCTTAATTTCAAGAAGGTGTAATTCATCCCATTGAATCTCGATGCTCTATTGGTGGATAGGCCTTCCTACCTTTCCATGTCTACGCTAATATCTGTCTCTCATCTGTTAAACTGTTACTGGACACCTTCTCTGATACCAATTGTTGGAATTATTTTTTATACTGAGAGGGCGGGGGGTGAAACAATATAAAG
>LPNX010269245.1:288417-502154 GCA_001517045.1 Pseudotsuga menziesii | reverse complement strand
TATACATATTACAATTGGAGACCCAAATTTCCAAGTGTGAGTACCAACTCACTTAGGAACCAACCTGACAAGTATGCATGCACCAACTTGCAATTTACAAGCACTAAAGTTGTATTTTATAGTCACCAACCTATAAGAACTTATATCCACTACACAAGCACTGACTAGCAGAAACAAGCATCAACCTGACTGGGATACAAATTCAATTGTTCAAGCACCAACCCGACTATGAGTACCGACTCACTGGTTTTACTAGCACCAATTAGAAAGAAGATACAACTCTTTTTCCTTGCCTTCTCCAACCACCCTGAAATAAATTTATGTTCATTTTTTGCGATCTATGTCCTTTCGACCTGCAACAAATTGCGATGAGCAAATGTATGCAATGTTCCTTGATTTTCTTTGATCTGCAATTTCCGAGTCTTTCTATGAAACCTCCTATCTTCTCTTATTCGCGTGTATTGCATCTATCTACGATATTCTCTATTTTTCATCTTCTACAACTATCTGTGATCTTCTCTTCTTTACATCCTCTGTAAATATTTGCAATTTTCTCTACTTTGCATCCTTTGCAACTATCTGCAATCTTATTTGTTTTGTGTCCTCTGTAGCTATCTGCCATCTTATTTGTTTCAATACTTCACAATATCTGCAAAAAAAATATTTTCAATAGACATGCTCTTCAATATTTTGTGATATGCAATGTTAATAGTGTTTTTCTACCTCTGTTACTTCTGACGCAAATCTCAGTCCTAAGAACTCTCCTTATCTACGCAAATTCTGTTGATCTTTATTAATACTTCTGCACATCCAACTCTTTGTTGTATATATTATTTCTAGTTCAAAGAGCCATTGATACCCCAAGAATACAAATCTTGTCTTCTCAAAAATTCAGATTAAGCCCATCTTCAAGATTACTTTATCATTACCACTTCTTGCTTATTTATACTACTCTTGTTCTAAGAGTATGTCCACAAGTGGGAGTTCATTTGAATTTGTGACTCCCATACTTCCTTACTTCTATGTACATAAGTGGGAGTTCCTTTGAATTTGTGACGCCCATACTTCCTTACTTCTTGGTTATGCTAACCACTTCATTCTATCTCTCGTTGACATCTATCTTCTCATGATTTAACATGTGGAGTTTTGCACACTCTAGTCGAACACCTTGGTGGTGTTTGCGCATATGTGTGTGTGATTTAGTGGATTCTAGTGTATATGTGTCCCATGTTTTAGTGGGATTTGCACACTTTGGAAATATTTCATGTGTGGTTTTGTACCCTTGAAGTATCATTGCTTCTGGGTCTTACACACTTCCAGAACTAGCATATTTTTCCAACCACATATTATTCTCACACCTCTTGTGCACTGCCAACCCTTTGTCTAGCAAACTCTTTTGACTTTTACCTTGAAGTAGCATGATTAGGTGGACTTAGGATTTGTGCATATACCTTAAATACCTATTCAAGCTAGATATAATTCTTATGTATATCTTCAAACTGGAATTCATATACTTCTTCAAACAAGGATAATGAATCCTCTTTGACATCAGTTGACAATATGAATGTACTTCTTCAAATAAGATTTCATCATATATTTTTTCAAACTAGCACATAATCGGTTGACATCAATGAAAACCAAATTACAACAATAGTATGTTGAATCGGAATAAAGTGCAAAACTCAAGTGAAGTATGAAGCAAGAGAACCAGTGCAAAAGACCAAAAAATAATGTCCAGTAACTCGATTAGTGCATAGAATAGATAGTGAAGCACATGATTGCACAAAATATATGCAACTGTAGTAGAGCGGTATGTGAAACAATCATAGATCGAGGTAGTGGGTCAAAGATTGCAAATCGTAGAAACATATATGAATACAGTGTGACAAAAGTACATTTACATCTATTTCAAGAAGGCAGGAAAGGGAAAGGATAGGGACTTGGAGCTTCCTTCCTGTTGGAGCAATAAAGAAAGGGCCGCGAGATGAATCGAGGATAGGATATTGTATTCTCCTCTCAATTTGGTGCTTGAACATAGTTAGTAGGTTCTTGCATAGGATATTGGTGTCCTCACATGTTGAATAAAAAATACAGCAAGTTGGTGCTTGCAAGGAGGTTTGGTGTCCTCACAGGTGGTTTCCTGTTACAACGGGTTGGTGCTTGTTTGAGGGATTGGTGTCCCAATCATATTGATATATGAGTGAGTTGGTGATCACATCTTGGATATTGGTGTCTCTCATCCATATATTGTGATATTTTACAGACAGATCTTGGGACAAAAATAATCATCACAGAGTTTGTACAAGAAAATAAAGAAGAAAAAATGTGTTACAACACAATAGAATTGAAGAACAATTGGAATATATTCAATTTATATATTATTCAATAATGTGTGTAAATTTATAATGTTAGATTTTTATCAGTCAAGCTAACATTATCTTAGGATCTTTAACTGAGAGAATAACACGCACAACAATCAAACATAAGAGACAATGAACAAAAAGTTTTTCCTCAGAGAAACCATAAATGAGAAAACCCCACAACTTCCTCTGAGATAGAATCAGCACCAAAACAAAAACCCCAAAAACAATAAGATGATCTCCCAACAACAGTAGTCTCTCTCTCTCTTGTCCCAACAACTTCTTCTCTCTCAGTTATGCGCTACAACTGAGTGTGAGTGAATGTGTGATAAATAGAGAGGCTCACTCTCTATTTATACTAATTCATGACTTAACAATAACTCACTAGGGCCCACTTCTCTAGGAGAGTCTAATAACCCTAGGGCCCCGTAACTGTGAGGACTTTAACCCTTGATCAATAGGAGGGTTACCCACAATGACTTTACATGACTTGTTTACATTATTGAAGCTCTCGATAGGAACATTGGGGCATGATATGACTCAAATACATTACAGACACTTCCCTAAATAAACATCGGGGTACAATACATAAGATATACAAGTGAATACATTCTGAAGTTACAAATACGTCAACGCTCCCTCTTAACTAGGAAGGTATTTTCTCGACACAATTTATCAGCACATGTTTTCTTCTTTGTATCATCTGGATCATCATCGAGTTCTCATCATCTTCATCTTCAAGCCATATTCATATGGATCTGTATCATCACTCAATCTGGATCATCATTACTGAAACATCATCACTGGATCATCACTGTTGGATCATCACTACTAGATCATCATCACTAGATCTGGATCATCACTCAATCCAGATCATCACTGGGTCATCATCACTGGTGCTCTCTCTTGATTCTTCTTGTCATAGGAAGTTCTACAGAGCCAACCCTTTTTCATGTTGGTTGTAGGCCTAGCCTCCATGTAGGTCTTCTTCATCGCTTATATCTGACCCTAATTTAGAATAGCCCACCCAGCACTTATATCTGACCATGAGAGGAACACATCTGACACCATGTCAGAAAGGCATGCCCAACACTCACATTTGACCATGGGAGGAACACATCCAAGAACCATGTCAGAAATGCCCAACACTTACATTCACCAGCATGATAGGACACACCTACTATCATCTATGAAAAGGCACAACACTTACAATCACCAGCATGGTAGGACACACCTACTACCATCTATGAAAAGGCACAGCACTTACAATCATCGGCATGGTAGGACACACCTACTACCATCTGTGAAAAGGCTCAACACTTACAACCACCAACATGATAGGACACACCTACTATCATCTGTGGAAATGCACAACACTTAAAATCACTAGCATGGAAGGACACACCTAAAACCATCTGTGAAAAGGCTCAACACTTACAATCACTAGCATGATAGGACACACCTACTATCATCTGTGAAAAGGCTTTGCACTTAAATCCGATCATGTGGGAGCCAATCCCACAGTCATATCACAATGGCTCTGCACTTACATTTGATCATGTGGGAGACAATCCCACAATAATATCATAATGGCTCTCATCCCTAGGTTGAGGATTCCTGGTAACTGACCAGGTGCCTCCATTCTCCTAGAGAATGGCATTCAACGCTTATATCTGATCATGTGGGAACACATCCCTCAATCACATTAGAATGGCTCAGCACTTACTTCTGACCATGGAAGGAACCAATCCTCTCACCATGTCAGAATGGCTCACGGACTCATCACTTCCCTTTGGAGGGAACCTTGATCTGTAGAACACCAAGATTCTCCCTGAAGTACTCAAAATTCACTCTAGCCAATGGCTTAGTCAACGCATCAACTATCTATTCATCCATCGCAACATACTGGAGCTTCACTACTACCCTCTATACCATATCCCTGATATAGTGATATTTGATCTCGATATGCTTCGACTTGTCATGCAACATCAAGTTCTCATACAACTTCACACAGCTATAGTTGTCACAATATATACAAGTAGCATCCAACTGGAGATCAAATAAATCAGATAGTAGCTTCCTCAACCACACTACCTCACAACTAGCTGAACAAGCTGCGACATACTCTGCTTCAGCTATACTCAGTGCCATGCAAGACTGTTTCCTGCTAAACCAATCGATCACACCTAATCTTATACTGAAGCAGCACCCTGAAGTGTTCTTCCTATCGATGGAACTTCCTACCCAATCTAAATCAACATAACCTTCCAGGTTAATCTTCTGATTTGCCTCATACTTGAGCCCATAATCAACTGTACCCCTCAGGTACCTCAGAATATTATTTGCAGCAATCAAGTGAACATGTCTCGGATCTTTCAGGAACTGGCTCAAGGTGTTCACAACAAAGCAAATATCTGGTCTTGTATTCATCGGGTACATCAAGGACCCAATCATCTGATGATACATCATAGCATCAACCACTTCTGATGAAGCATCACTTAATAGCTTCAATTTTGATGCCATATGCATGGTCATGGCCTTGCAATCCATCATCCCAAATCTCTTCAGGATCTCTACCGCATACTTCCCTTGTCCCAGGGAAATTCCATCTGCATTCTGCCACACCTCCATGCCTAGAAAATAGTGCATCATACCCAAGTCCTTCATCTCGAACTTAGCACCAAGCTTCCTCCTCATATCAGTAATCAACCCATACATACCTGTTACAAACAGATCATCTACATACAGTAGGAGTATCACTGGGTTACCATCTTCAACCTTATAGTAAAGGTTGGAATCTACTTTACTCTTGGTAAAGCCCAAACTGGATAGGAAACTGTCAATTCTACCGTAGCATGTCCTAGGTGCCTGTTTCAAACCATACAGGGCTTTCTTCAATTTACACATGAGTCTCCTTGTCATGTGTCTCAAAAACGAGTGGCTGGTCCACATACACTTCCTCTTCCACTACACCATTCAAAAAAGCAGTATTGACATCCATCTGGTGTATCTTCCATTTCATAACTGCAGCCAAAGAAAGTATTGATCTGATGGAAGTGTATATGGCTACAGGTGCAAAAGTTTCTTCATAATCTATTCCTTCTTTCTAGGAGAAGCCACGAGCCACAAATCTTTCTTTATATTTCTCTATGCTTCCATCTGCAGCATGCTTGATCTTGTAGATCCATTTGGAAGTTACAACAGACTTCCCTTTTGGTCTTGGGACAATATCCCATACATCATTCTTCATGATAGATTGATACTCTTCGATCATAGCATCCTTCCATTCTTTCCTTTCTGTTGCTTCTTCATAGTTGGAAGGTTCTTTATCGATGAAGTCACATAATAAGGCTACATAACCAAAGAAGGACCTGGTTCTTTTCATTTCTCTGTGATTTTCTTTTGGAGCCCCATATCTTTCTGCACCTTAGATAGCTTCTCGTACCCAATCAGGTTTCCTCTTGTGAGGATTCTTCTCCTGAGGTGGATCTACAGGTTCTAAAGGTTCTTCTAATTCTCGATCTTCTTCTTGAATTTCTTCATTCATGGTTGTGTCATGAATTCTAGGTACTTCTGTTTCTTTAGTTTCTTCAGCAGGTCTCTTTCTGGATTTGTTGTAAGCTGGGTCTTCGTCAAATGTTATATCCCTGCTGATGTCAATATTCTTGAATCCTGGGAAGTATATTCTGTAAGCCTTCGAGCTTTCAGAGTATCCCACAAATATACCCTTCCTTCCTGAAGGATCTAACTTTGTCCTCTTTCCTTTCGGAATATGTATGTACACTGGACAGTCGAATATTCTGAGATGGTTGACTTATGGTTTCTTGCCGGAAAAGACTTCTTTAGGTGTCTTGTTCTTGAGTACTCTGTGTGGAGTATGGTTCTGTACATACACCGTTGTTCTGGTAACTTCTACCCATAGATGCATGGGAATATCTTGATCATGAAGCATGGCGCTTGCAGCTTCCATGATCGCTCTATTCTTCCTTTCTGCAACCCCATTCTGTTGTGGATTATATGGAGTGGTTAGATCCCTCTTAATCCCTGAATATTTGCATAATTATTTGAATTAATTTGATGTGAATTCTCCGCCATTATCTGATTGAAAGGTCTTGATCTTCTTTTCTGTGTGGTTCTCGATCAAGGCTTTGAATTCCTTGAACTTGCTGAATACTTCATCTTTGTTCTTTAATAATTATATCCATGTCTTCCTAGAAAAATCATCAATAAAAGAAACATAGTATACATACCCTCTTAATGAACTGGAAGACATCGGACCACATACATCAGAGTGAATGATTTCCAAGATTCCTTTTTCCTTGCTCTCACTACTTGGAAATGTCTTCTTTATGTTCTTTCCTTTCGCACATCCTTCGCAGACACCGTCATGTTTTTTCTGTATTTCTAGAATACCTTCAACAACTTTTCTTGCAAGTGGTAGTGCTCTGTAGTGCACATGTGCAAGCCTTCTATTCCAAAGTTCATTTGGCTCTACTGATTCATGGATTGAAGCTTGTTTTGGTTGGCCCTTCAATTTGTATAGACCTCCTTCTTGTTCCCCAATCACTACTGCATCATCAATAGTCTTTCCCTTCGGCCACATGAGAACTTGTACATATACAAATGAAACCCTCATTCCTTTTGCATCCAATGCAGATATGGAGAGGAGGTTATTCTTTAGTCCTAGTACAAAAAATACATCCCTCATCTTCATAGTCTTTCCAGAGTCTAGCTTATAGGAGGATTCACCACCACCTTTTATTGGATACTGGTAGTCATCTCCAAGTTTTACCTTGTGGGGTGATTCATGTTCTGATAGTTTCACAAAGGATTCTTTGAATCCCATCATATGTTTGTAAGCCCCACTGTTTATAAGCCAATCATTGCTTCCATGTGTGATGTTTCCCATGAGAGTGAAAATCGAAACATATTCTTCATCACTTGAAGAATCATCACTTTCTTGCCTGATTCTCTTTGTGGAAGGTTCATCATCCTCTGTAGCATGAGCATGATGTCTTCTCTTGTTTCCCTTCTTCTTGTGAGAGACATTTTTGTTTCTAGGACATTCTCTAGCATAGTGTCCTTTCTCGTCACATGTATAACATCTAATTCTAGACAAATCCCTTCTAGTGTTATCTTTCTGGTGTAAGTACTTACCTTTGGGGTGATGAGAATTTCTTTTGCTTTTCTTGGATTGCACTGTGAGAGCTTGATATTCACTTCCCATCTTTTCTTCTCAAGATAATATCCGAGCTTCTTCTTGTGAGCATTCTTCCCACAGTCTACTGAAATTGACTAGCTTCTTTCTGGCACAAATCCCTTGAATAAAGGAGTCCCATGATCTAGGGAGACCATTCAAGGTAGCCATCATAATTTATGCATTCTCTACTTCTTCATCTACCGCTTCCAACTGTTCCTTGATCTGAGAGACCCTTGTAAAGTAAGACTGGATGGTTTCCGCATTCTGGATCTTTACATTCTTCAATTGGTTTCTTAGAGTCATCTACCGATTTATGTTCTTTCCTTCAAACAGTTTGGTCAGTGAATCAAACATAGATTTAGCTGTATTTAGGGAGGACACATTTGGTATGAGGTGATCCTTGATTGAATCAGCAATAATTCTCTTAGCCATGACCAATTTCTTTTTGTGTAAGGCCTTAGACTCATCTCCCTCTGGAACTGGAACCTCTTCATTGATGTAAGAGTCCAAATCATTTTCTTCTAGGACCAAGGAGATCCTATACTTACACGCTCGAACGTTATTAGCTTCCTCAAGCTTTTCATCAAGCTTGGTATGATGATACATCTTAACTGAGAACCTCAAATGGAAATACAAAATATTTATATCTTACCAGGTTAAGATGTCGAAACTGGATCTGGAGCTGAATTTCTGTAGAGTTGGTTCAGAAGCATATTAGGGTTTGACTCTCCTGGAGTTCTGCCCAATGAAAATTTTTGATCTTGATCTCTAAACTTCGATTTTTGGGAGGAGATCAATCCAGGCCTGGGCTCACTCAAAAATTCCACTTCTGTGGAAATCCCTAATTTCCAGTAGCAGTGTCGGGTGAAAAACTAAAAATACTCATAATCAAATTCTGCTTCGATAGAAAGATGCACCCTGGAGAGGAGAGTCATCCCAACCTTCTTTTTCTGAAAATATGTGGAGATAGATCCAAAAAGTAGGAAGCCCTAGTTTCTGTAGCTGCATAGTGTCTTCTTCTCAGGTTAGCTCTGATACCATGTTAGATTTTTATCATTCAAGCTAGCATTATCTTAGGATTTTTAACTGAGAGAATAGCAAGCACAACAATCAAACATAAGAGACAATGAACACAAATTTTTCCCTCGAAGAAACCATAAAGGAGAAAACCCCACAACTTCCTCTGAGATAGAATCAGCACCAAAAGCAAAACCCCAAAAACAGTAAGATGATCTCCTGACAGCAATAGTCTCTCTCTCTCTTGTCCCAGCAACTTCTTCTCTCTCATTTATGCACTACAACTGAGTGTGAGTGAATGTGTGATAAATAGAGAGGCTCACTCTCTATTTATACTAATTCTCGACTTGACAATAACTCACTAGGGCCAACTTCTCTAGGAGAGTTTAATAACCCTAGGGCCCCACAATTTTGGGGACTTTAACCCTTGATCAATAGGAGGGTTACCCACAATGACTTTACATGACTTGTTTACATTATTGAATCTCCTGATGGGTTAATAATGAATGCTAAGATGACAAATAGATAGTCTATATGATGAAAAAAATGAGGACTGCGCACTATCAAGCTAACTAGGGGGTCAACAATATGATCTGTGCACTATGGAAATAAAAAAAATGGTTTATGCCTAATGTCTAGATGGGTAGGTTATTACAACACCCCCTCTTAATCATAACTTATGTGAGGAAAATATCAAAATTAGGGCCCTGTAAACAAATACCAAAGGTCACCCTTTATAATTTATTTATCCATGTAAAACAAAGAAATAGGCAAAAACACATGGGGAAAATACTCCCTTAAGAATGGACATGGAACATGAATGAACAAAATGTCTTCACTCTGTATTTTTCTTCACTTGAATGAGCTAAAATTACTGCTTCTTGGTGAGATACTTGGTGAATATGTTATATATGCCTTGATCGTGTATCAATTTTCCAATGCAGTGCAGAAAAAAAAACATGTGGAGAGTCCCCTTGAAACTCATCATCCAGTGATGGAGGATCATCATATGAATGTTTTTTAAAGTTAACACAATCATAATCAGATATGAATACACAATCATGGATGGAAAAGAGATATGTGGTATAATATCCTAACCAAAAATATATCAATGAACTCAACAAGATCAATTTCTTGTGCAACAGCGGTATAATGATGATACAACCCCTAAACCTGTTAAAGTTACAACATCACAAGTCATTATCCAAGCCTTGTGTGCACCAGGATTGGGCCTCATGTGTTGAGGTAGTAGGGAACCTAAGTTGGACTTAGGAAACCTGGAGTAGATTCTTGAGTTGGAGTCAAGAATGACTAAGCCTTATGTTTAAAGGTTAATCCTCATATGTTGAGGTGAATTCTTTGATAAGTCAAAGTGATGATGTTGTATAGTCTTGTTGGAAAAGAATAAGGACTTGTGTGTCAAGTCAGATCCTCATGTGTAGAGGTGGGCCTCATGTCTAGAGGGAATTATTTGCTAGTTGAATCATGCATGATGTGTGAATGATACTACTAACCATGATCTATGTATTAAGTCTCCTCTAGAGTCTGACCACCTCTAGAGTGAATTACTTTAACATAAGATCACTTAGCACGATAGTAGAATGATATGATCACATTATTGGAAACATCTCTTTAGTATAAATTGAT
This sequence comes from Pseudotsuga menziesii, assembly GCA_001517045.1. Classification (NCBI taxonomy): domain Eukaryota; kingdom Viridiplantae; phylum Streptophyta; class Pinopsida; order Pinales; family Pinaceae; genus Pseudotsuga; species Pseudotsuga menziesii. Next base: position 491,930 of record LPNX010269245.1, on the reverse strand, counting down.
ACAATACTTAAATTAAATTTGGCACATGTGGACCATGTAGAGAAGATAAGAGATAAAATATAAGTTGCATAGAGAATAGAATATTTTGAATTACTCATGAGAATGACTTCATTTGATTAAGAAGAACTCAATTAGTCAAATTTAAGTGATATTAACAATGAGTACTTAATATAATTAAGGAGAACTCAAATTGATCACTTCAGTGAACCAATCAAGCATGATTCAATTAAGAGAATTAACTGAAGTGTTAATAAAGAAGTTCCAGATAACTAAAATTGTTTTGCATGACGACACTATAGTTAAACTAAAATACAACACTTAAGTTAAAATACGACACTTGAATTACGACACTTGCATGAAGACACTTTATTTACCATCCTAACTAAGTGGTATAGATTCCAGCTGTGTAGCGATTTCATCTTGAAGTCAGTAGAGCATGGATATAATATCAAAGATGAAAGGCATTGTGTAATTGTGTTGTGTAGGATTGATGAGTTTGAGGTGAAAAATAATTTCCACATGTAGGTATTCACTATACTCTACATGAGAATTCTTTCACACATGTAGTTATTCATGACCTCTTGCATGAGACCAAATTTTCTAGTTAAATTGTGTGTCAGGCCTACAGTTGGATTATCCAATACTTCTCTCTTCTCTATTGCTTAGTGATTACACCTGGGGTGTTTGAATTCTCTCTTATCTTGCACCTAGGGTGCTAAAAGCAATCTGCAATTGTAAAATACATACTCTGCTATATATCATTATTATATCAAGAATATGTGTTGTGTGTTTTCACTCATTGTTTTGAGAGTCTTCCCTAGGGTACATGTTATGTTATGTGTGAATGATTATGTGTATGAATGGTTCATTGATTTCAAGTACTCAGTAAATTCTGCAATTAAAAATTAAAGGTCAAATCCCAATAAACATTCAACATGGTATCAGAGCTCAGGACATGTAGGAGATACGTTTTCTAAGAAAGATTGAGCCTATGTTGATTTTGAGTGGTAGAAGTTGAACACATTACTTGAATAAAAATTGTATCGATCTTAGTAAGGTTAGAAGAACGACTTGAAGGAACCTTGAACTTCAACACTTGGAAAGCTAAGATTTAGAACATCCTGGAAGAGCATGACCTTGATGGATACGTATCCAATGTTGTGGAAGAGACTAATTCTAATGTAGAGAACACTACTTTCAAGAAGAACCAAGCCAAAGATAAGAGGATCATCTATGATTCAGTTAAATACAATTTGATGTTGGTGTTACTCCATTGAATACTGCAAAGGAGTGCTATGATACTTTGACAAATATTTATGAGAAGAAGGCTCCTAGTCAAAAGAGGGAATTGAATAACAAGATTCAAAATTTGAATATATCTTAAGATAGTCACTTCCTTCTTTTCAAATATCTCTTAAGTAAGAGATCAAATCATGTGCATTATAGTGATAGTCAATGATGATGATTTTATTGAAACTATTGTCGATGGTATCAAATCCTAATGGGAGATATTTTTGGCTGTTGTTAATGGTCAAAAGGTGAAACAAAACTTAAATAGTTGTGACATGATTGCCTCCAAGACAAAGGGAGAATACAAATCAATACTGCTTCCTCCAAAGAAGAAAACCTCTCTCTTATGGCAAGGATGAAGAGCGGAAAGAAACCCTTCGCTTAGAAAAAAAAATCTCACCCAAAAGAAAAATAACACCACAATAACTTTGATAAGTCGAAGGTGAAAAGCTTCAAGTGCAATAAGAAGAGTCACTATGAAAGATAATTTCATGCAAATCAAAGAGAGTAGTTCAAAGGTAGATTTCATGCTATTGCTACAGAAGATGAACCTCCAAGAAATAACTCTTCCAATGATCAACAGAATAGGAATGTAGAAGATGATGATCATCAAACGAAGTATTTCCTTTAGTGCACCAATTATTGCATAATATCTATATTAGGTGATTGTCATCAGTGATATATGAATACTTAGGGACTCTAGTAATCTCCACAAGGAATAAAAGATCAAGAAGGATCCCACAAAAACAATAAAAGATAAGTATTTGTATTTGATTATTGTAATACCCCAGTTGTTAAGCCCCAAACTTATGATCATTATATGCCTTATGTTCTTTTGCATTATGGCCTTATGATATTTTATGTAACTGTGGAATTATTTCCTTTGCATGTTAGTGTGATTAATGACTTGTGATCCTTGTTTGATAATGTGAATTATGGACTTCGGCATTAATATTAATCTATAGCATTGTTATCATTGTTATCATTAATGGTTTTTTATATTAAATAAACAATTGGCTCAGCAAAGGAAACTAAAAGAGTATGGGAAACAATGGATGCCACAAGTGAGGGGGAATGGGGACATCCCTAGCACCTTATAACTTATTGTTGGCTTGAATTTTTCCATCCTAGTTCATAAATTGCACCTTGGTGACATTAACAATGATGGTCACTCATACCTTATTCTTGATATTTATGGACTATGGAGATATTATTGAATATTTTGAACACCTTAGTGGGCCCCTCTTACCTAGGGAGACATAGTTTGGAGGATATTCCCTCATAGTTATGTATTTTTGGTCATTTATGAGCAATTTTTCCTAGTTTTAGGGGTTGTAAGATATTTTCTGGCTTCCACTCTTACACAATGTATTGATGATCCTATTTTTTTGATTCCAAGGTATTTATGAATCTATTGGATCCATTCACTCACCTATTTCTCCCTTATTCACTTTTTGTAACCTCCCTTATGCATTAGTGTTCCTCCTTGTGCTCGTCATTACTCCACTCCTTGGTTTTTGGTAACTCTTTCTCATGTTGCTAATTTGAGAAAGGGAATCTTTTCACTAAGCCACCACTCCACTAATTCAATTAAGTATCCATGATGAAGCTTAAACCTTACCTCTATCTAATTTGAGTTAATCCCTTTCAATTAGAGTTGGCCTTCTTGTGTTATAATTTCATATGCCCTCTCCTTGTTGAAGTTAATCTTGAGCTTTGGACCATGTGAATTATGTTATCCAACCATGTTGGGAATGTTGATAGTATTGAGAGTGTTTTGAGACTTAGAGTGAGTCTATTTGTTTCCCTTTAATTCCATTATATCACTCTATGAGTCCAAGTTCTTGCACAAGAAGCCAAGAAATGGGAATGGTGAGCTAGGTCACATCCCATAAGTAATGGAGACGGATAGAAAAGTAGTAGTGGGAAGAATTGTGGCTCTCAGATTAGGTAGTTTCAAGATTAGTGAGACTAAGTGAGCCTATAACCTTGTATCCATGGTCTTATATCAAGGGTGACCTGTTCAAGTGAGGAAGGCTTGATGATGTCTATGGCTGGGAGGAAAATTGTCATGCTGTAGCCAATTATGCATATTTTGAGATAAGTATTTCTCTTATGTTATGTTTTCATTACATTATTTTATTTTCTATACTTGCAATGGTGGCTAGTTCATTGTTTGAGTGTTCATGTATTGAATATCAAGATCTACATGCAGGAAGGATGAATCTCATATAATATGGAATTGAGTTTCTATGATCCTTCCCTTATTTCTATTGTTCTTATTCTTAATCAGGAATTGTAATTTTGGCTCTATCGTATTGAGAGGGGCGCAACCATATGATCTAGTTTTCCAATCTCTTCTCATTTATGTGTTGTAATACATGTTCCATTGCATCTGGAACAACACTTCCAGTGAATACACTTTTCGTTTCATTGAAAAATATTTCAGTATGACCGAGATATGTTTGTTTTGGTACGACAATTTTCTAGTGCCAAGATGAGCACACTTGCCATTTGATTGTAAATTTGTGTTTTTCATATTTGTTCTTACTTGCAATTCTAAGGATGAGTGATGTATTCTAGATGTAAAAGTACTTTATGGTTGGAGGGTGGAAGTCATATGATCTTATTTTTATTAGTGAGAGATGATTGTAGGGGATAGCCATCAGTAGTTGATTTTGAGGGTTGTAGTTGCATCTAGTGTTCTTTGTTTTCTATGGTTTCGGTGTGGTTGTATATTGCAGCCTATGGATGTTCCATGATATGTGGTTTTCCTTAATTTTTATCCTCACTAACATAACACACATAACAACACTGAAAAAATATATTAATTTGCAAATAATCAATGGCATCAATACTTGATTATTTATAAACTATGCTATTAAATAAACCACAAGTACTAAATTAGTTATTCACACCGAATATGATGCTTATCAAGTATTATGCATGTTCTTGTTTAAATTACGACCCTTATCTCACACTTTGGAAATTATTAATTGAGTGTTGCAATTAATTATTTAATTAATTGGCGTAATTAAATAATTAAGTGCCGCAACTTTAGTTATAATTCAATCTCTAAGGTTAAAAATTTTAATTATTTGGGTGAATGGTTAGTCAGCTTAATAGTAATTTATATATATCCATTGTGCTTAAAATTAATTTAGTCTTAATTTTAGCACATTTGGCCTTATCTCAAGGGATGGGGACATTACAAGTGGTATCAATGCTTAAGGTTTCAACACTGCACTTGTTGGGCCTTCTGCAAAGTTTCAAGTCACCTTGTAAACATGCATTTACAGCTTAGATAACTTGGATGCATGCACCTTAATATAGTTTCACATGTGAGTTATTTAATTAAATTTTCTACCCCCCCTTGTCCAATTAGGGAGGTTGTAACTTAGAAAAGTTAGCTAGTTACTTTATAAGCCGGAAGAAAAGTAATTTCAATGATAATGAATTTATACCAATGTGTAGTTTACTAACATAATGTTGTTAATAATGAACACATTGCATATCCCAACGATTGATTGAGCAAGCGGTTTTTCCATTAAACTGATATTTTAATCAAACATCTGAAGAATAAAGATTCAACAAGTACAAGTTTTCACAGTATGAATTCAGAGTTTGGAGATGGATTTTGAGGAAGCAAGGAGACCATATAGTACTGAAGAGGAGTTCGTTAAGGGAAGAAGGTCAATTAGACATAAGAGGAGTAGTGAATTGTTAAGCTTGGAGAATTCAATGAGGGAGTGTAGAGAAGATAATGAAAGGATAATTCATATCCAGGAGAAAATTATGAATGATCTAAAATCATTGAAGACCATTCAAAGATCTGTTGGAAAGGGTCATAGAAGAGGTCATGTGAGGTCTATATCCTATTCAAGGAGACCTCATCACTCAGAGACAAAGAATGGGTATGCATTAAGTAGTACAAAGAGTAGTCCTGAAAGATATCCAATAAGATACAATAACAAGAGGTTTACCTGGGATGAACTAGTAGGAGAGTTGAAAAGAATCAAGCCCCCAAATTTTAACAAAGAAGTAAAGAAAGGGGAAGATGTCAAAGCATGGTTGTTGGGACTTAGGAAATTCTTTTATTTGCATCATTATACACCTAATAAGGAGGTAAGAGTATCCATATACCATCTGCAAGGTAAAGCATCTATCTAGTGGGATCAATAGGTTAACTTGAAAGGCATCGATGAAGACAAAATATCTTGGAGGAAGTTTAAGAAATACTTTCAGAAAGAATACCTCTATGAGCACTATTATGGCAAGAAGATGGAGGAATTATTTGACCTTAAGTTGGGCAGCATTACTATGGACGCCTATGAAAAAAAATTTCTAGAACTTTTGAACTATGCAGACTTCATCAAAGATGGGAAGGTAAAGATTCAAAGGTTCCTAGGTGGCCTTCATGAATATTATAGAGATAACATCTAGCATGATAGACCAAAGAACCTTAAGGACGTCAGATGAAAGGAAAAACACTTATGTGAACAAAATAAGAACAAGGCCCCATATCAAAAGAATTGGAAGGATATAAAGAAGAAGAACTGTGAGCAGAGAAAGAAAGGTTTCCAGCCTTCAAAGTTCAAAAAATATAATTCTTATCAATAAGGACAATCAAGGGAAGAGCCTTCAAGGAAAATACCACTTGTGGAATGTTGGATATGCAAGGAAAATCACGTTTCCATTCAATTCCCGCGTAAGAAAAATAACCTTCACAACATTCAAGAGGCTTCAAATGTTGGATGTGTAGGTGGAAGTGTTTAAAGGATCTATGCAGCCCTGGATGGGAGGTAAGCTGACCACCAATCCCAAATGATTGAGGTATCAGGTAATATTTCTAATAAAACCATAAATATTTTGATCGATTCAGGAGCTAACAATAGTTACATTGCACCTAATCTAGTTGAGAAATGTCATTCGAATAAAAGTAAACTTGAAGCAGCAAGACTAGAACAGTTAGCTACATGAGCCAAGAGGAAAATCACTAAATTTGTAAAAGTGTGTCCTTTAGAAATGAATGGAATTAAAATATTTTTAGACTTAAACATCATACCCTTGGGATCATATGATGTGTTGATCAGCATGGATTGGTTGGATACACACCATGCAATTATGGATTTCCATAATAAAACTTATACTTGTTTGGATGAAGAAGGGAACCGAGTGACAATAAAAAGGTATTCCTAGACCCATTTCCCTGAGGTATATCACAACCCTACAACTGAAGAATTTTTTTAGAAAAAGGTGCTAGTTATATGCAATTCATGTGGAATAATCAAAAGAAGGAAAAGAGCTAGAGATGCAGGATTATCGAATGCTACAAAATTTTGCAGATATATTTCAAGAACCGCTAGGAATACCTCCTAAGAGGGACATTGATTTTTCTATTGAATTGGTGCCATGAACAATACCTTCATCAAAAGCATCTTATATAACGAGTACTCTGGAGTTAAAGGAATTACAAATGTAGTTAGAGGAGCTACTAAAGAAATTTTACATAAGACCTAGTGTTTCACCTTGGGGAGCTTCTGTTTTATTTGTGAAGAAGAAAGATGGAACTCTAAGACTTTGCATGGATTATAGACAGTTGAACAAAGAAACAGTTAAAAACAAGTACGGGCCTTACCAAGAATTGATGACTTGTTTGATCAATTGAGAGGATCCAAGTTGTTTTCAAAAATATATTTGAGGTTGGGATACCACCAAATTATAATTAAGAATGAGGATATCAGTAACACAACATTCAGAACAAGGTATAGACACTATGAGTTCATAGTAGTACCTTTTGGTTTAAAAAATGCACTTGCAGTATTCATGTGTTTAATGAATGTAGTCTTCTGAAAGTAATTAGATAAGTTTGTGATTGTATTCTTGGATGAAATCATTATCTATTCCAAAACAAAAGTAGAGCATGAAGACCATCTAAGACTAGTAATGCAAGTGTTTAGAGAACATCAATTGTATGCCAAATTAAGCAAGTGCTCTTTTTATCATTGAAGAAACCACTACCTAGGGCATATCATATCTGAATAAGGTGTTACAATAGATCTTGAGAAGATAAGAGTCATTATAGAATGGTCAACACCTAAGAATGTATCAAAATTTATATCCTTCATGGGGTTAGCTGGATACTACCAAAGTTTCATCGAATGATTCTCAAAGTTGGCTCATCATATCATATCCTTGCAAAACAAAGGTGTAAATTTCGAATGGACTTCTAAGTGTGAAGATATTTTTCAAAGACTTAAGGAAATGCTTACCAGTGCACTAGTGCTAAAAATTGGGGACCCTGAAGAAAAATTTGTTGTATGAATGGATGCATGAAAGCAAGGCAATGGTGGAGTATTAATGTATGATGGACATGTGAGCATTTATGAATCTAGAAAGTTGAAGGAACACGAGTAGAAATATACTGCCCATGAATTAGATCTTACATCTATCATCCATGATTTGAAGATGTGGATACATTATATAATGGGTAAGAAGTTTGAGTTGAGTACTGGCCATGATGGGCTTAAATACTTGTTTGAGCAACCTAGCTTGAATGCAAGACAGAGGAGGTGGATGGAGTTATTATGCGAATATGACTTTGACATCAAGCATATCAAAGGAAAGGAAAATAAAGTAGTCGATGCTCTTAGTAGGAACATACATGTGATGTATGTAGTAGCTATCAGCACTAGCACATCATATTTAAAGGATAAGATCATTAAAGACAATGTTACAAATGAACTTGATCAAAAAGGGAAAGGATTGAAACAACTAAAAATTCCACAGAAAATTGATAAGTATAAGTTTAAAGAAAATTGGATACTCATGCAGGGAGATAGATTTTATATTCATTATGTTGGATATATATGGAAGATGGTTTTGAAGGAAAAGCATTATGTTCCTTATGTCGTATATTCAGGTTATTAGAAAACAATAGCAGTAGTAAGGAAAATATACTATCGGTCGGGGATGAAGAACGATGTTGCATAATATATAGATAGGTGCATGGAGTGTCAAAAAGTTAAAGTTGATCATTGACATCTAGTGAGATTGTTGCAGCATTTTCCAATACTGTTGTTCGGGATTAAGCACCCTTGTACTAGATGCCATGTTCAATATACTAGAACACTAGATCCTTTACAATATTTGAGTACATCATATGATACAGGTTCAAGACCACGTATATTACAAAGGTGGATTGAAGCCACAATATACAATAATGATGAATCTTCAAATATTTGGAAACTATGTAAGTGAACACAACATAATATTGCGCAACTTAGGCCATAGATATGAACCTAAGGTCTTCGTCAAAAATCCAAAAGAACCAGTACAATCCAGGCCATGTGAATAGATGTTATTGAAGTCGAACATGGATAAGATTCAACAGATTGTCAACCAATATGTGATAATTGACAACTTAAGCAAAGGAATTCACCAATAATGAAAGTGAACCCTAAGGTACTATCGTAAAAAACTCTAGGTCTTCGTCATCAGGAAGTGCTGATGAGAAACCATACTGTGATGAGGAAGGAAATAGATCCTCCAATGGATCACAAGAGTGACTAGGAACTAGATAAAGGAAGGGATACACAAGTAATAACAGATAGAACAATGATGGAATCAGGATACAAATCAGATGCAAGGATAAATCCTTGAACAATGAGCATGACATAGAGATGACCCAAGGCAGCTTTTAACTTTGCAGATAATACAACTATATGTATTTGTCATGTAGAAGACATGATCAGATTCACCAGGTATAATGGATAAGAGGGATAGTAAGAAACTCGAAGTGATAGCTGAACTGAAAGTGAACACTGAGACATGAGTATCAAAAAAAATAGAGAGTGTTATCTTCAAGGAAGACATGCTGCCACCGACTGAGAATCAAAAGAAAACGTCTTCCTTATCTTTCCTATTAAATTTTAACAAGTCCAAGAAATTCAACTCAAGTCTCTCTTCATTTTTTGACAAGCTTGAAGAGAAGAGGGAATAATGCTTGATAGTGTCACTGATTCGTGGATTTTATGAGCCCGAACTAGTACAAGCTCACTTGGTTTTTTCATGTTTAGAGAGTCTAAAAACTCCGAAGAAGACTCTAAGGGGGGTCCTTTTTTGTCCAATTTAGTCTCCTATGGCCAAAAAAGTGTAAAACATACCACAGAATAACTCTCTTAACTTTCGTAGAAGAAAAGGTGAAACTTTTTTGTACTTGGTCAAGGAGGTCTGAAAAAGGTTAAATGACCACCTACCCAACACTCCTTCGAGAGCAACATATAGCTTGAGTTTTATGAGTGTGAAGGAAAGCAAGATCACTCGAAAAGATCCATTTGAGTACGAGGAATGGGGCTTACAAAAATAAACTCGATGTTTTGTTCTTGGTGTTTAACGAGCATGACAAAGACATAAAGTACACTCGGAATATTTTTCATGTTTAGGTCCAGAGCATGAAAAAGAGAAAACTGAGCTCATATCAAGTGTTCCTTTTCCATAAATTTAGTCCCTCAGGTCAAGAAAAGTGATAAACCTATACCTGAGAATACTCTTCTCAATTCTGCAGAAAAGAGAGTGATCCTTTCTCGTATTATTCCACATGGTCCAAGAAAGAGATAACCTACCACCAATGTGGATTCCCATTCACATATTCTTAATGAGCATGAATGGACAATTTTACTCGGCAGTCAAGTCTATTTTGAGGAGTTAGACCTGGGCCTAAAGAAACTCCATAAGGGTGGGGAGTCTTATAAAAGGATAGCTTGTAAAAAGAGACCAAAATGAGGCTCAATTTGGCGTGAAAATAGCTAAGGAGACTCCCCTAAACCTATGACAAATGAAGCATGAGGATCAAAAGACAATAAGTGGGTTCTAATCAAGGATACTCATGTGAGGAAAGTCCTATCCACGGAAGAACAATGGCATAAATGAGGTACTAATGGTTAAAATACCATAGTCTGTGGTCAAAGTGGTAATTCTAGGATTAAGATGGATTAGGTGTGAATGCAAAAATGCAGGTGAATGACCGAAATCCTATCCTATATGAGCGAAAAACAACTTTAAATGACCTTAGACTTGTCACATTGAAGAAACAGACATGGTATTAGTTTGATTTTTATAAAAAATATGAACTATAGGTAAAAACCCACTTTTAAAATAATATTTCTATAAATTGTTCAAAATAGAAATAAAAAACTCAACATTTGAATTTTTACCCAAAATAGACAAGTTTTACCTCTGCCTTTGATTTCTCGTTGTGGACAACTCGGTGGATAATTCTCAAAACCGCAAGTGCCAAGTAAAACTACACTCCACGCTCTTTCATTTGATCCAAGCAAATTTCAAAATTTGGCTAAAATTTGATGTTTTCCACTGTCCTCAAAGCAGCCACGCTATGTACGCAGGTATGGTATATCCACAGTCATGTACACACATTCTGTACACGAGTTGCCCAAATGCAAGTCATGTACAATACGCAACTTGTCCAAAGGACAATCACGTACACTGCGTGAAGTAGGAAAAATCTATGTAGGGCCAAAAAAAAAAATTCTGTGAATTTAATGTTTGATAAATGGCATGTTATCAGATTTAAACATGGTGCTTGAGTGGAGGGAGATGGAGCATGAAGACATGGACCAAGAAGCACTACGGGATGCCCCCGCGGTAAATGCTTTGCGGCAAAGTGGGTTGCTTAAATTCTTATGTACCTCAGCTATGCGATCCAATGTCCGTCTACTAGAGTTTATGATCAACTATTGGGATCATGATCTTGGTATGTTTGACCTAGAAGGTGAGTTTCTAGAGATTATCTTCGAAGATGTCTACTTTATCTCCGATTTTTCATGACAGGGAGCTCCGGTTAACTTGGAAGGTACCAGTAGAGGCAGTGACCTTCTAAGTGTGCAGAACTAAATAGATATATACTGTGCGCTTGGTACTCAAAAGAGGGAGAGTTGCATCCCTATTGTTCATATTCACAGCTTGCCATTACAGGTGTTGGTGAGTACTATAGTGAGGGTTGCAGGGTCATCATCACTTCACCTTGCAACTCAAAACCAAATAAGACTTGTAGTGGGATGTCTACAGGGATCCCTATATGACTGGTGTTCGGGAGTAATCTTGATAATGAGGAAGCAACTCTCTGACTGTAAAAGAGGCCGATGCAAAAACTTTGGTTATTCTAGAAAATTGGTGGCCTTTTTCTTTGAGAGGGTGCCTGGTTTGAGTCCTACAGTACCACTACCAGTTCGTTCTCCCCGTTAGCCTAGACTGAGTTGGTGAGACCATTATTGGTAGTAGGACCTAGGCAAGCGCTTCCAGAGGCAACTAGCTGTCCTAAGGACGAGTAGATGACCCATGCAACTGAAGCCAGGTTACAAGTGTCATGACTAGCACCATCTACGAAACCTACGAACCACTCGAAAGACATCTATAACAACCAATAGATGGTATAAGAACACAAACCAAAAAAATATTGTACATAAAATACATATAATAAAAATATAGGAAAAAGCATTAAGCCTAAGCATAGTACTTTTTCAAGTAGATCCCATTTCTAGGCTCGGGTAGCTTATTCCCCTCGAAATCTGTTAATTCATACGCACATTTCTTCAACACTTTTGAAATGACATAAGGTCCTAACCACATAGACCTGGATTTCCCTACCCCCAGGGGTTCTTTGTCCTGATCCCAGAGCAAGACAATCTCCCTTTCAAAAAAAATCCAAGGTTTGATTGATTTATCATATTGGTATTTTACCCTATTTTTATGAGCCTCATTTGCTGTCAGCACATCTCTACACTGCTCATCTAGATGTTCTAAATGTAGTAAATGTTATTCTAGCTCATTTGTATCAAGTAACACATGAATAGTAATCTTTAAGGACCGGATTTCGCATTCGACCGAGGTGATTGCTTCCACTCCGTGAACGAGTTAGAAAGGAGAGAACCCTGTAGCAGTTTTCACATTGGTATAATATGCCCAAAGTGCAGGATACAACATGATGTGCCAATTGGAATGGGCTACATTAATAGTGTTCTTTAGAATAGTCTTCAAGTTTTATTTATAGCCTCGACTTGACCATTTGCTTGAGGATAGAAAGAAGATGAATTCTCTTGTCTAAACCCTAGCATAGTGGTCAATTCAGTCATCATACTATTTTGGAAGTGACTTCCATGTTCAGTGACAATATCTTTATGGATACCGAATCATGTGATAATTTGGTTGAAAACCAAAAAATATGCTATTTCCTCGTCAGCTTTATAGGTGAGCATTGCCTCTACCCACTTCGTGAAATAATCTACAGCAACAATGATATGTTTGTTCCCCCAACCGAGACTGGGTTGCACATCATGTAATATATTCCCCACTTCATGAAGGGGCCCACTGAGATGATGAGAAATAACAGAGCAGGATGCGACCACATCTTTCTGGTGTAAAGCTGACAAGGATGACAATGCTTCATGGTTTCCACACAATCTTTAAAGATTGTGGGCCAGAAATAGCCAACATGTAAGATCTTCTGGGCCGTTGCTAACCCAGATAAATGACCCCCACATGCTCCACTATAGGCATCATTTAGGACAGTCTCTTCTTCTTCATGGGTAAGACATCAATGCAAAATGGAATCTTACCCCCTACGATATAAAGTATCTCCAATAGTGAGGTAGTTTTTGGCATGTGCACGTAGTTTGCATCGTTCTTCCCGCAAGAAGGCTGCAGGGTACTTCAAAGTCTGGATATAGACAAGTATATCTCTATACCAAGGGTCAGAGGTGGATATCAAAAAGATATGCTCATCTGGGAATGAATCTTCTTCAATGGCTACATCGTCCTCTACCGGAAATTCTGTAATGAGCTCAGCAAAAACTAAGGATTTCTTGGATTTGGAAGATTGGAAATCTAAGTCAAACTCCTGAAGAATGACTATCCATTTATTTAATTTTCCTCCAACTATCCATCGGGACAGAACATATTGGAAAGGATTAACATCTGCCACTACCGCTATGGTTCTCAGTAAGATGTAGTGACGCAACCTCTGAACAACATACATAGCCGCCAAGGCCAAATTCTCGACATGGGAATACCTAAGTTCAGGGCCAAATAAAGCACAAATGAGATAGTAGATGACATGCTCTTGGAGATTATTGTCCTCCTAGACTAGTACTACCCCTATGGTTGACTCAAATGTGGCAAGATACAATATAAAATCCCGAGAGTAATCTGGCGAGCACAATAATGGTGCCAACAACAAAGCTTTATTTAATGCCTCGAATGCAAGTTGTGCGATTTCATCCCATACAAATGGGGTGTCCTTCTTCAACAAGCGCATGAAACCTTTAGTAATCTTGGCATAATTTACAATAAAACGTCAAAGGAAGTTGGACTTCCCTTGCAGCCTTTGAAGCTTCCTGATAGAATAAGGAGGAGGCATATTTACGATGGCCTCAACTTTTAAAGGATTCACCTGAATGCCTTTGTTGGAAACAATGAATCTGAGCAATCTCCCTGACTCGACACAGAAAATGCACTTGTGGGGATTCAAGTGAATTTTTTAGTATCTGCATCGTTCAAAAATCAAACGCAAGTGATTTGGGTGATCGATCCTCTTACAAGAATGTGCTGGCATATCATCAAGGTAGGGTTCGACAATGGCTTTAATGTCGTGAAAGGAAAAATTCATTGCCCGCTGAAAGGTTGTCCCTGAATTTTTCAATCCAAAGGGAATTTTCTTATATGCGATGGTAACCCAAGGACATATAAAAGCTATTTTATGTTGGTCTTCAGGTTTAACATGGATTTGATTATACCCAGAGAAACCATCCATAAATGAAAAGAATGCACTTCCCGCACAGGCATCAATGATTTGATCTATGAATGGCGTGGGGTAGTTGTCCTTAGGGAAGGATTTGTTTAGGCCTCGAAAGTCAGTACAAATGAGTATAGTCCCTTTCTTTTTTTCAACAGGAATAGGGTTGGATACCCATTCTGTCAAAGCTATTGGGTAAATGAAACCAGATTTTAGCAGTTTCTCAACTTGAGCCTTAACCACTACCACTTTACGTGGATTGACAGGTCTCAACTTTTGTCGTACATGTCTAGCATCAGGGTAAGTTTGGATTTCATGCTTGAATATTGATGGATCTATGCCTGGAATATCCTCATATGACCAGGCAAATACATCACGGAATTCCTTAAACAAGGCTATATATATTGCAATCTCCTTCGGAGAGCAGTTCGCGTCGATGTGTACATTTTCCACAACATTTGGGTTTGCAGAGATGTTGATAGGAATCGTAGCGGAAATTTTTGCCATATTCCCCTCAACAAATATTCCTTCCCTTGGTAAGGGATTAATAGGTGTATCAAAATCACCTGCCAGTCTCATATGGAACTCCTAGTTCTCGATCCTGCTTAACTCTGGAAGAAAATAGGATCAATGGTGAAGATCTTCATAGATCTTATATCATACGCACATGGCTTCCAGAATGGCTTCATCTGAAGGAAAAACCATATCTAAGCAGTCTCTAGAATGCAAAGAATTCACTGCCCAAGCGGGAAGATAGGCTTCTTCCGGTTCCTCTGAGACTGTGAGAGGGACCAGAATGGGATCAACAGCGGTATGAACGATAGCTTGATAAGCTACTTCTGTTGCTGATAAGGGCACCTCAGGTTCATGGTGGGAAGGAAGAACCCAAGGATCTGTTCTATCAACAACCGTTGCTATATACTTCCCTACACTAATAGAACCTAGATAATTAATCGGAGCTGGAATATTGAATGTGCCCATCAATGATGCATACATTCTAGCCCCTAAGCTCTCTGAAGCAGGTTTAACTTGATCAACCAATGGTACAGTGGAATCGTTAGTTTCCATGTGGCATTTTCGAGTAAAAATGAGTTGGTCTACAGTAACCAACTTCCCTTCATGTGGAAACACTACTACCCAAAATACGGCCGATGCAATAGCTGACATGGAGTAAGTCAAACTTCTCCCCAAGAGCAAGTTATAATCCAAAGGTGCATCAATCACCTCTACCTCAACAGAAAATGATTTCCCTACCAACTTAATTTCGAAAGCCGATAGGATACCATGTGGATGAAATGACCTTCCGTCGAAAGTAGTAAGTAGGGTGTTCGATGGAACCAACTCTAGAGATCCAAGAGCTTTCCAACAAGACAGAGACATGACACATGTAGAGGCACCCTCGCCGACAACTGTCCTTCCAATGGTTTTTCCACCATGGATGACATCTATCAATAAGGCTATATGATATGGCAGGCGAATTTTGACATCAGAGAAATTAAACTTCGCCATGAGGCTCGATGAGTCCATACTACCTAAGGCTGCTAAGAGTGCATCTCGCTGGGCGGGACAACTCTGTAACACCTCTAAAGATGACATCGCATAAGGAGTCTAGGCTAAATCTTCAACTATGGAGTAGTTTGTTGCATCCCTAGCATTGGGATTATGCAAGGTTTTCTTGAAGACACCTTTCGGTATCTTGGGAATAGGTTCAGTAGGTTTCTCAATCGTGAGAGGGTTGGAAGTTTCACCTATCAATTTACCCTTCTTTGAAGCCTCTATTTCATAGTTCTTGTTCCTAGTCTAGAGTAAAGTCTGGGATCGAACCATGTTGATATAATTAGGGTGATGAGCATTTGGGGTGCCCCCTGCTACATTTGAAGATGAAGCTGAATTCTGTCCTTGGGGAAAAGGATCCTTTAGGATAGTCGGTTGTTGTCCTTTTAACAGCTTCTAAGCTTGTTCCATAAGGGGACATTTATGGGTCAGGTGATCTTCATGGCACAACTTACATGGGAATTTCACCTTCTTCTTTTCTTTTTCCCCCCCATCACCATTGTTTGTGGGTTTTTGCTTGTTTTGGTTTCCCTCACTTTTTTCCCTTTCTTATTTTTCCCACTGGGCTACTGATTTCCCTTCTAAGAGGATTGTGCAAAAACATTTGCATTATGGGGTGAGGGGGTAGCCTTTGCTACCTCCACCATAGAATGTTTGACAGAAAACTCATGTAGTTGTTTAGACAAAGACTCTACAGTGGGATATTTCATAGAACCAACCACGCCTTCGACATGAGGTCCAGGCTTAGGTTTCTATACATTGTACATTGGCCTTGGTACATCAGGGATGATCTCATATAAAATCCCAGACTGAGAATATATCAAATCTAATTGCTAGGCCCTGAGGATAGTCTCTTCCTCATTGTTCACTCCCGAAGTAGATACATCCTTAGATATATATGGAAATAGGGATTTAAGAAACCATTCTAATAAAAATTTGGGAGGAATAGTGGCTTTGATAAGGTTCTTCCGTCTTCTCCACTCTTGGATGTGATCCAAAATATGAGTGGCCTTGTCCTGCCGAAAGGTAGACAACAAGTCTGTCGTGAAATCATATCAGACAGGAAGTTGGAAGTGACTAAGGAATACATTAGCCAAGTCCCAAAAACTATCAAACGCAGTAGAAGGCAGTTCAATATACCATTTTGTTGCAATACTGGTTAGAGTTCTTTGGAACAGCCTCAACCGAACTATATCATCATTCAGTGAGTTGGAAGAGCACCACAAATGGAAAGTGGTGACATGAGCTCCTGGATCATCACCAACGTTTCCTTTGAAATTTGGGATATCCAAGGGTAGCTTGGTAGGAACGAGTGGCCATGAGGAGTCATGTCTCATTGGTTCATTCATTATTTTCAACAAATCTGGAAAATTTAAAGTTGCCAGGAAAGGGAGCTTGGGTCTAACCGGAGCATTAAAAGTACCATCTTGGGGATTAGATGGAATTTCCCCCATGTTCCCATATGTGAAGGTGGGGTTTCCCCTTGGTGTCGGTTGCGAAGTGGTTTGGATGCTTTGGAAAGGATTCCATCCATAAGCTAGTGGATTGTTTATGTGCGATGTAGTGTATGAGGTTCCATCTATCCCAGTCGAAGCTGGGGTTTGGAACACAAGAGCAGGTATCCCTCCGCTGAAAAGCGAGAAAGGAGAGCTCGTGAAAGGAGCTGAAACTAGAGTTTGAAAACCTTGACCATAAGGATTAGGGTTTCTAAACTGCACCCCTACATATGTGGGTGTTGGACCTACATATGGAGTGGATGGGGGAATGTTCCCCCCATTCCAAGGAAAACCCTGGACAAATGTCGAGGATCCTATAGGTCCACTCTGAGTAATGTGTGCGAAGGAAGTAGGAACTGAAGGTACACTAGGAATCCTAGTGACCATACCACTAGAAGTACCTGCTAAACTTGTGGGAGCCAGTGGTTGAACCACCCAGCTAGCTGGAGTTAAAGGTGTAGCAGGTATACTTGTTCTAGGGGCACCTACGAGGGGAGGTGGCACCCCTTTAGCCGGAGCGGTTGAGGTGGAAGTAGAAGAACTTTCTCCTATAGTAGAAATTTGTCTACCTAGAGGGACAACAATCATAGGTGAATTGAAATGATGAACCTGAATGATCACAGGATCGTTTAAGTTAGTTAGAGGTGAATCAAAGTTCCTTGCAAACTCATCATCCCGCAAGTCTTCTATCTCAACTATAGTTAAATCAAAATGGTTTGCCCTAAGTTTTGGCTCACTCAAAACTTCACTAACTTCTATCCATTTGAAAGAACCATCCGTGTCTAATCTCCTCCTTTGAGGGGGAGGTGGAGGTTCCAATGTGATAAGCGGGGGAAGGTTTTGCAACCTTCATGACCTTCTGATAGATTGGTCCTCCACGATTGTAAATTTTACTCTTCACACCCTAAGGTCGGCTAAACATAGATAAACCACAGAGCAATCACTACAAAATTTCCTAAAGTCTCAAAAATCACAAGGGATATAAGATATTATTTCCCGAAGAAAGCAGAGAGACATTTTCTTGGCGTCCTTGAAGAGGTTCTTAGGCACAAGCGAATGAATCACCCACCACTCTCCTACACTTTTAACAAGGGTTACCTTCCAAGCCCATCTAAGGTGAACCAGAAATAGCCTTCTGGTTTACCTGTGTATAAACCCTAGATGTCAAAGAGACTAAAGGCTACCTTAACTATATCAATAGTCTGGGGGGACAGTCGCAAGCTTGATTCGCATGCATGGGTAGGGTAGCAAAGCCTGAAACTTTGTCTAGGACAGAATCCCCAGATGCACAAAAACCTTAGTCTACGTTTTGACAAGGAATTGGAGGGTTGTCTTTTTAGTCCAAGCCTCCACGCGGCCTGGTGCTTTACTCCCATTTGAGAGGATCCTCCTAGATACTATCAACACAGAGAAGTATTTACCTATCAATTGGCCAACTACATCTGAATTTAAGTACTTGTGGGGAGTTTACACTTCCTATTCCTCAAGTCTAGCCTAAGGTAGTAGGTGTATGACTCTATAAAACAAAACTTACTTATAAATTTTAAATTATAGCGTTCATTTTAAGGGTTGTTCTTAGTTATAGGGTAAGTGGCATGAATGACTATGATATTATAGACTTGATAAGACAAGTAAAAAGGTGTATAAAATGAATTCCAAAACAAATTATAACTACTTAAATCAAGCTTCTTTTTCTTTTTGTAGATATGAACTAATGAAATTACAACTAAGTATGAGAAGACTAAGACTTCTTTTTTGTAATTTTTGAGATTTTATTCGAAAATACTGAAAATAAAACTACGATATGCAATTAAAATGAAAATGTTTCCAATGTTTTTTCTTCACTTTTCAAACTCTTCAAAAATTAATATGCACCTAAATGAAAAAATTCTCAAGTATGCTTGAATAATCAAACCATAAAGCAAGAAATATGAACTATAGCAGACTTTTAAGAACCAAATTCAACCACCTAAGTAGGAGACTTGGAAAACACCTAGCTTGGGAAGAAACAATGAATGAAATCCACTGAAATCACTAAAGGGAAAGTGACAAACTGAAACTACTTGAAAGTAGTATAGAGTACAAGGTATCTAAAATCATGATCAATGATTCAGATACAAAGCACTGAACCTATCACCCAAACATGATAATCCACTTCAAAATGCTAAATGAAAGAAGACTCAAAAAACAAAAACTCAAGGGCTTACTGAAAAGCACAAAGTATGGTGTGCAGGACTTTCATACCTACAACAAGATGCTAGCAATAGAAGACCCCAAAGCAGAGAAAAATACAAATAATATAGGGACAAGAAACCCTAGCCAAAAAAAATTGCTGCTAAAAGATGTACACGACTGTCTAATAGAGAAACCCGCGTACTGTACGCGACTATCTAATGGAGCAACCTGCGTATACAAGTTGTTGTACACAACTGTGTAGCACAGAAACCCGCGTACACAACATTTTTTTTCAAAAAGAAAAAATAATATAGGTCTCTAAAACACTATTGCAAATCAAAGCCAAGATATAAAACCATACACTGAATCAGAGCAAATTCTTGGCAAGTATCTACAGGACTAACCCACAGCAGGCTGGACTCCCCAATGGAGTCACCAGTTCTGTTGTTTAGGATTAATCACCCTTGTAACCTAGGTTCTAGGGTTACCAACTTACTACTAACCTTGTAGACAATCATCTTTACCAAAGAATAGAAAAGGAATAGGAAGAAATTTTTGACTTACCCAATTACCGACGGTTGATCCAAGCTTGATCTTCTCCCGCTCCTCTTCTCTCTAAAGCTTCCAGGGATGCACCTCTTCCACCTGTAAAGAGTGAATTCTCCAAGTAATATCTCATGCATGTATATATTAGAGGTTAGATAAACAATATATCAAATATATAATCAAATACATTCATTAACCACAATACATGAAATAGACTCAACACAATGTTGGAAGAAGAATTATCTGTATTAACAATCAGTGAATGAGATAAGAGTACAACCCAGATTCTGAGACAAGGACTCCTCTGCAACCAAAGGACTCTAAGTTCTGCTGCTTCAAGACTTCTAAAGATATACCACCAACATAACTTTTCTCTCCAATCTTGATTGATTAATACCCTCCCCAAGGCCTCTATTTATACTTTGGGAAATAGAGTGATTTCAAAGGTTGGGGTGGTTGAAATAGTTGGGATAGTTAAGGATTAGGGCCCAAATAATCTCAATTAATCATGTTTTATATTTTTTAAGGTCAAACTAAGGTGTACACAACTATTGATATAGGAAACCCGTGTATGACACACAAGTTGCTCAAAGGAAACCTGCGTATGATGATGTACGCGGGTTGCAATGCAGATAGTCGCGTATAGTACGTGAGTTACAATGGATATAATCACATACGCAACTCAACACTTAGAAAAATTATATAGCAAGTTGGTTTAAGGGTAAATGCATCCCAAGTCATTCCCATCTATAGTGTTTTGGCAAACTTCAATCCTAATATGTCTTTTGTGTACCAACATAAAGAATGTCGACACTTAGACGGAGAAGTGCCATTTGGGTTGATAACAAATACCATAATGGAAATGGGATGTAACGACGATGGATTTCATCACCAAGTTACCTAAGTTGATATTGAAAAATGATGTTATCATGGTTGTGGTAGATAAGTTGACTAAGGTAGCACACTTCATTCTAGTAAAGATAATTCACAAAGAAGCTAACATTACAGATATTTACTTTAAAGAAGTATCCATATTGCATGGTATTCCGAAGTCTATAGCATCAAAAAGAGATTCAAAATTTACTTCTAACTTTTGGAAAGGATTGTTCGATGGGTTTGGTACAAGTCTAAACATGAGTACATCATACCACCCTCAGATAGATGGACAAGCAGAAAGAGTTAACCAATTATTTGAAGATATGTTAAGGATGTATGTGATGGATCAACCATCTAAGTTGGAAGAATATTTACACTTGGTGTAATTTGCTTATAATAATGGATATCATTCCTCTTTGAATATGAGTCTTTTCGAGGCCATGTATGGAAGGAAGTGCAATACTCCCATCAATTGGGATAACTCAACAGATAGAGTCATTGTTGGACCAGAATTATTAAAGGAAATGGAGGATTATATGGTTAAGATAAAGCAGAATATAAAGGAATCTCAAGATAGGTAGAAGAGTTTTGCATATCATAATAGGATTGCGATATAATTTCAAGTTGGAGACCATGTGTTTTTGAAAGTTAGACCCAAGAAGAGTTCCTTAAACTTTAGAAATTGCTCCAAGCTAGCTACCAGATATTGTGGACTTTTTGAGGTCTTAGATGATATAGGACATGTTTCTTATGATCTGGCCCTAAATGCTTGCATTAGAGCACATAATGTGTTTCATGTGTCTTTATTGAAAAAGTATATACCTGATGCTAACCATGTAATTGATTGGAATGTGATCCAGGTAATTACAGTGCTTTTATTTTCTTGATTGATATGTATATACATGTATGAAATTGTTACTAATAATGTGATAGAATGGATTATGATCCAAGTGGAACCAGAAGGGGATTTTTTGGTACAACCTATTGCCATTTTAGACAGCAAAGTTAAGCTGCTTCGGAATTGATAAATCAAGCAGTTAAAGGTCCAATGGGCCCATTACAGTCTCGAGCATGTGAATTGGGAGCTATAGGATGCTATGAGGGAATCATACCCTCATCTATTTTGAATTTTTGTGGCATGTATGTAATATGCATCGAGGACAATGCATTGTTTAAGGGGGATGGAGATGTAATACCCCAGTTGTTAAGCCCTGAACTTATTATTGTTCATATGACTTATGTTCTTTTGCATTGTGGCCTTATGATACTTTATGTAATGGTGGACTCATGTTCCCTTGCATGTTAGTGTGATTAATCTCTTGTGATCCTTGTTTGATAATGTGAATTATGGACTTTGTCATTAATATTAATCTTAGTCATTTTTATTGTTGTTATCATTAATGTTTTTTGCTATTAAATAAACAACTGGCTCAACAAAGGAAACTAAAAGAGTATGGCGTACCATGGATTCCACAAGTGGGGGAGAGAATGGGTACATCCATAGCACCTCATAACTTATTGTTGGCTTGAATTTTTCCATCCTAGTTCATAAATTTCACCTCGGTGACATTAACAATGATGGTCACCCAAACCTTGTACAACATACCTTATTCTTGATATTTATGGACTATGGAGATATTATTACATATTGTGCATGCCTTAGTGGGACTCTCTTTCCTAGGGCGCAATCCTTTGGAGGATATTCCCTCACATTTATGTATTTTTGGTCATTTATGAGCCCTTTTTTCTAGGTTTAGGGGTTGTAATCTATTTTCTAGCTTCCACTCTTGCACAATGTGTTGATGATCCTATTTTTGTGATTTCAAGGTATTTATGACTCTATTGGATACCTTATCTCACCTATTTCTCCATCCTTCATGTTTTGTAACCTCCCTTATACATTATATTTGGCCTCCTTGTGTTATAAATTCATATCATGCCCTCTCGTTGTTGAAGTTAATCTTGAGCTTTGGACCATGTGACTTATGCTATCCAACCGTGTTGGGGATGTTTATAGTATTGAGAGGGTGTTGAGATTTAGAGTGATTCTATTTGTTTCCATTTGATTCCATTAGATCACTCTACTTTTCTAGGTTCTCGCATAGGAAGCCAATAAATGGGAATGGCGAGCTAGGTCACATCCCATAGGCAGTGGAGACGGATAGAAAAGTAGTAGTGGGAAGCATTATGGCTCTCGAAAGAGGTGGTTTCAAGAGTAGTGAGACTAAGTGAGCCTATACCCTTGGATCCATGCTCTTATATTAGGGGTGACCTATTCAAGCGAGGAAGCCTTGACGGTGTCTACGACTAGGAAGAAAGTTGTCATGCTACAGCTAGTTGCCCATATTTTGATATAAGTATTTCTCTTATGTTATGTTTTCATTACATTATTTTATTTGGTATATTTGAAATGGTGGTTGATTGGTTGTTTGAGTGTTCATGTATTGAATATCAGGATCTTCATGCAGGAAGGATGAATCTCATATAATATGAAATCAAGTTTTTATGATCACTACCTTCTTTCTATTCTTCCTATTCTTAACCAGAAATTGTAATTTTTGCTCTATTGTATTGATAGGGACGCAACTATATGATATGGTTTTCCCATATCTGCTCATTTATTTGTTGTGAGACTTGTTCCATTGCATCTGGAACAATTTTTCTAGTGAACAACACCTTTCGCTTCATTGAAAAAGCTTTCTGGATGATCAAGATATGTTTGTTTTGGTCCGACAGTTTTCCGGTGCCAAGATGAGAGCACTTGTCATTTGATTGTAAATGTTTTGTTTACATATTTGTTCTTAGTTTCATATCTGAAGATGAGTGATTTATTCTATATGTAAAATTAATCGATGGTTAGAGGGTGGAAACCATACGATCTGATTTTTATTGGTGAGATATTATTGTAGGGGACAGATATGAGGAGTGATTTTGAGGGTTGTAGTTGCAACCGATGTTGTTTGTTTGCTATGGTTTTGGTGTGGCTCTATATTACAGCCTATGGATGTTCTATGATATGTGGTTTTCGTTAATTTTTATCCTCACTTAAAACACACACATAACAACACCGAAAAAATAGATTAATTTGCAAATAATTAATGACATCAATACTTGATTATTTATAAACTATGCTATCTAACAAACCAAAAGTATATAAAATGTTTTTTCACACCGAATATGATTATTATCATGTATTATTCATGCTCTTGTTTCAATTGCGAACCTTATCTTGCACTTTGGAAATTATTAATTGACTAGTGTCGTAGTTGATTATTTAATTAAGTGGCGTAATTAAATAATTAAGTGCCACAACTTTAGTTATAATTCAATATCTAGAGTTACAAGTTTTAATTATTTGGGTGAATGGTTAGTTAGCTTAATAGTAATTTATCTATATCCGTTGTTGTTAAACTTAATTTAGTCTTAATTTTAGCATCTTTGGCCTTATATGAAGGGTTGGGGACATTACAAGTGGTATCAAAGCTAAAGGTTTCAACACTATGACTGTTGGGCCTTCTGCAAAGTGTCAAGTCACCTTGTAAACATGCATTTGCATTAGATAACTTGGATGCATGAACATTAATAAGGCTTCACATGTGATTTAGTTAATTAAATTTTCATATTGGTATGGATATGGACTTGATGTTCAGTAAGTAAGGAGAAACTTGGAAGGATTTCTACCCCCCTTGTCAAATTAGGGAGAATGTAACTTAGAAAAGTTGGCTAGTTACTTTATAAACCATAACAAAAGTAGTTTCAAAGATAATGAAATTATACCAATGTGTAGTTTTCAAAAAGAATGTTGATAATGAACACATTGTAGCTCCCAACGATTGATTGAGAAAATGGTTCTTCCACTAAACTGATATTTTAATCAAACCCATGAAGACTAAAGATTCAACAAGTACAAGTTTCAGCATTGGGAATTCAGATATTGGAGATGGATTTTGAGGAAGGACGGAGACCATATAGTATTGAAGAGGAGTTCGTTGAGGGAACAAGTCCAATTAGACATAAAAGGAGCAGTGAACTGTTAATCTTGGAGGATTCAATGAGGAATTGTAGAGAAGATAATGAAAGGATAATTCATATCCCAGAGCAAATTATGAATGATCTAAAATCATTAAAGACCATCCAAAGATTCACTAGAAATAAGCATTGAAGAGGTCAAGTGAGGTCTATATCCTCTTCAAGGAGGCCTCATCACTCAAAGAGGAATAAGGGGTATGCATTAAACAGTACAGAGAATAGTCCTGAAAGATCTCCAATAAGATACAAGAAGAGGAGGTTTACCCGAGATGAACTAGTAGGAGAGTTGAGAAGAATCAAGCCCCAACTTTTGACGGAGAAGTAAAGCAAGGAGAAGATGTTGAAGCATGGTTGTTAGGACTTAGGAAATTCTTCCAGTTGCATAAGTATACACCTAATATGGAGGAAAGAGTAGCCATATACCATCTGCAAGGTAAAGCAACTATCTGGTGGGATCAATTGGTTAACTTGAAAGGCATCAATGAAGACAAATTATCTTGGAAGAAGTTTAATAAATAATTTTAGAAAGAATACCTCTCTGAGCACTACTATGACAAGAAGATGGAGGAATTATTTGAGCTTAAGTTGGAAAGCATGACTATGGAGGCCTATGAGAAAATGTTTCTAGAACTTTTGAACTATGCAGACTTCATCAAAGATGAGAAGGTAAAGATGAGAAGGTTCCTAAGTGGCCTTCCTAAATCTTATAGAGATAAAATCCAATATGATAGACCAAAGAACCTTAAGGATTCCATTTATAAGTAAAAACACTTTAATGAAAAAAATAAGAGAAAGGCCCCATATTAGAAGAATTTGAAGGATATGAAGAATAACAACTAGGAGCAGAGAAACAAAGGCTTCCATCTTTCAAAGTTCAGAAACAATAGTTCTTATCAACAAGGACATTCAAGGGAATAGCCTTCAGAGAAAATACCACCTATGGAATGTTGGATATGCAAGGAAAATCACTTTGACAGTTAGTGTACGTGTAAGAAAAATAAACTTCACAAAATTCAAGAGGCTTTGAATGTTGGAGATGTAGGTGGAAGTATTCAAAGGATCTATGCATCCCTAGATGGGAGGCAAGTTGACCACCAATCCCAAATGACTGATGTATCAAGTAAGATTTATAATAAAACCATAACTATTTTGATTGATTTGGGATCTAGCAATAGTTACATTGCACCTAATCTAGTTGAGAAATGTCATTTGAAGAAATGTAAACTTGAAGCAGCAAGTCTAGTACAGTTAGCTACAAGAACCAAGAGGAAAATCATTGAATTTGTAAAAGTGTGTCATTTAGAAATGAATGGAACGAAAAACTTTGTAGACTTAAACATCATACCCATGGGGTCATATGATGTGTTCATTGGCATGGATTGGTTGGATGCACACCATACGATTCTGGATTTCCATAATAAAACTTATACTTTTTTGGATGAAGAAGGGAATTGAGTGACAATAAAAGGCATACCTAGACCCATATCCCTGAGGAATATCACAACCCTACAATTGAAGAAATGTCTTAGAAAGGGGTGTCAGTTATATGCAATTCATGTGGAAGAATCAAAAGAAAGAAAAGATCTAGAGCTGCAGGATTATCCAATACTACAAATTTTTGCAAATATATTTCAAGAATCGCCAGGAATACCTCCTAAGAGGGACATTGATTTTTCTATCGAATTAGTTCCAGGAGCAGTACCTTTATCTAAATCACCTTATATAATGAGTACTCCAAAGTTAAAGGAATTACAAATGTAGTTATAGGAGCTACTAAAGAAATATTACATAAGGCCTAGTGTTTCACCTTGGGGAGCTCGTGTGTTATTTGTGAAGAAGAAAGATGGAACTCTAAGACTTTGCATATATTATAGAAAGTTGAACAAAGCAATGGTTAAAAACAAATACCCATTACAAAGAATTGATGACTTGTTTGATTAGTTGAGAGGAGCCAAGGTGTTTCCAAAAATATATTTGAGGTCGAGATACCTCCAAATTATAATTAAGAATGAGGATATCAATAAGACAACATTCAGAACAAGGTATGGATATTATGAGTTCACAATAGTACCTTTTGGTTTAACAAATACACCTACAGTATTCATGTGTTAAATGAATGTAGTCTTCAGAAAGTACTTAGATAAGTTTGTGATTGTATTCTTGGATGACATCCTTATCTATTACAAGACAAAACAAGAACATGAAGAACATCTAAGACTAGTAATGCAAGTGCTTAGAGAACATCAGTTGTATTCCAAATTAAGCAAGTGTTTTTTTTATCAAGGAAGAATCCACTACCTAGGGAATATCATATTTGAAGAAGGTGTTACAGTAGATCCTGAGAAGATAAGATCCATTATGGAATGGTAAACACCTAATAATGTATCAGAAGTCAGATCCTTCATGGGGTTAACTGGATACTATCGAAGGTTCATTGAAGGTTCTCGAAGTTGGCTCATCCTATCACATACTTACAAAAAAAAGGTGTAAAATTCTAATTGACTTCTAAGTGTTAGGATAGTTTTCAAAGAATTAAGGAAATTATTACCAATGCAACAGTGCTAAAAATTGCGGACCCTGAAGGAAACTTTGTTGTATGCATGAATTGATGCAAGACAGGCATTGGTGGATTATTAATGTAGGATGGACATGTGATCGGTTATGAATCTAGAAAGTTGAAGCAACATTAGCAGAACTATGCCACCCATGACTTAGAGCTTGCAATTATCATCCATGCTTTGAAGAAGGGGAGACATTATCTAATGGGTAAAAATTTTGAGTTGCAAACTAACCATGATGGGCTAAAATAATTGTTTGAGTAGCCTAATTCGAAATTCAAGACAGAGGAGGTGGATGGAGTTATTATGTGAATAGGAATTTGAAATTAAGCATATCAAAGGTAAGGAAAATAAAGTAGTTTATGCACTTAGTAGGAACATACATGTGATGCATGTAGTAGCTATCATCAGTAGCACATCAGATATAAAGGATAATATCATTGAAGCCATTGTTACAGACGAACTTTATCAGCATGTGAAAGAAGGATTGAAACAACAGAAAATTCCATAGAAAATTGATAAGTATAAGTTTAAAGAAAAGGGGATACTCATGCACAGAGATAGAGTTTATGTGCATGATGTTGGAGATATAAGGAAGATGCGTTTGAAGGAAATGCATGATGTTCCTTACGTCAAACATTGAGGTTATTAGAAAATAGTAGTAGTAGTAAGGAAACAATACTATTGGCTAGGGATGAAGAATGATGTTGCATAATATATAGCTAGGTTCATGGAGTGTCAAAAAGTTAAAGTTGAGCATCGACATCCAGTGGGATTGTTGTATCCATTGCCAATACCATAATGGAATTGGGATGTAATGACGATAGATTTCATCACCAAGTTAGCTAAGACGAGATTACAAAATGATGCTATCATGGTTTTGGTAGATAAGGTAACTAAGGAAACACACTTCATTCCAGTAAAGACAACTCACAAAGTAGCTAACTAGGGTAATTTTTAGTGGCGAAATTTCACCGATTGGCTATTTTTGGGCTTTTTTCAAAAAATAAATTCGCTATTTGGTGTCTAATATCGCCTATATTTACATCAAATATTTTTTTTATCATAATATTCACCAAAATTTATACATTTCAGTGTTAATTTTATGTTTCATATTTAAAATTCGCCTACCTATAGATAAACATGTTTTTTCAATCTAGAACAATCTCCTAGAATACTATACTTAAGTATAATATTAGAATCCTTAAAAAATACCCTTGCAGCTAACATTGCAGATATTTACATTAAAAAAGTAGCCAAATTGCACGGTATTCCAAAGGCTATAGTATCAGATAGAGATGCAATATTTACTTCTAGCTTTTGGAAATGATTGTTCGATGGGTTTTTTACAAGTCCAAACATGAGTACAACATACCACCCTCTGATAGATGGACAAACAGAAAGATTTAACCAACTAATTGAAGATATGTTAAGGATGTATGTGATGGATCGGCCATCTAAGTGGGAAGATTATTTACACTTAGTGGAATTTGCTTATAATAATGGATATCATTCCTCCTTGAAGATGAGTCCTTTCTAGGCCATGTATGGAAGGAAGTGCAATACTCCCATCAGTTGGGATAACCCAACATATAGAGTCATTATTGGACAAGAATTATTAAAGAAAATGGAGGATCATATGGTTAAGATAAAGCAATATAAAGGAAAAACAAGATAGGTAGAATAGCTATGCAGATCAGAACAGGATTTCTGGACATTTTCAAGTTGGCTACCATGCGTTTTTTAAAGTTAGACCCAAGAAGCGTTCCTTAAACTTGGGAAATTGCTTCAGGCTAGCTGCCAGATACTGTGGACCTTTCGAGGTATTAGCTAAGATAGGACTTGTTTCATATGATTTGGCCCTTCTAGCTTGAATTAGAGTACATAATGTGTTTCATGTGTCTTTATTGAAAAAAGTGTATACCTGATGCTAACCATGTAATTGATTGGAATGTGATTGAGGTAATTATAGTGCTTTTATTTTCTTTATTGATATGTATATACATGTATGAACATGGGACTAATCATGTGACTGAATGGATTATGATACAGGCAGAACCAGAAGGGTATTTTTTGGTACAACCTCTTGCCATTTTAGGCATCAAAGTCAAGCTGCTTTAGAATCAAGAAATTAGGTAGGTAAAGTTCCAATGGACCCATTACAGTCACGAGATGCGACTTGGTGTAAAGAGGATGTGATGAGGGAATCATACCCTCGTCTATTTTTAATTTTTGTGGAAGATATGTAATATTCATCGAGGACTATGCATTGGTTAAGGGGGATGGATATGTAATACCCCAGTTGTTAATCCCCGAACTTATGATCGTTCATACAACTTATGTTATTTTGCATTATGGCCTTATGATATTTTATGTAACTATGAACTTATATTCATTTGCATGTGAGTGTGACTAATCACTTGTGATCCTTGTCTGATAATCTAAATTATGGAATTTTGCATTAATATTAATCGTAATCATTGTTATTGTTGTTATCATTAATTGTTTTTTCTATTAAATAAACAAATTGTTCAGCAAAGGCAACTAAAAGAGTATGGTATACCATGGATTCCATAAGTGAGGGGGGATGGGGACATCTCTAGCACCTTATAAATTATTGTTGGCTTGAATTTTTCCATCCTAGTTCATAAATTGTAGCTTGGTGATGTTAACAATGATGGTCACCCAAACCTTGTACAATGGACCTTATTCTTGATATTTATGGACTATGGAGATATTATTGCATATTGTGCATGGCTTAGTGGGCCCCTATTTCCTAGGGAACCATCCTTTGGAGGATAGTCCCTCACATTTATGTACTTTTGGTCATTTATGATCTCTTTTTCCTAGTTTTAGGGGTTGTAAGCTATTTTCTAGCTTCCAGTATTACACAATGCATTGATGATACTATTTTTGCGATTCCAAGGTATTTATGACTCTATTGGATCATGTATCTCACATATTTCTCCATCATTCATGTTTTTTAACCTCCCTTATGCATTAGTGTGCCTCCTTGTGCTCGTCATGGCTCCACTCCTTGGTTTTGGTAACTCCTCATGGTGTTAATTTGAGAAAGGGAATGTTTTCACTAAGCCACCAATCCACTAATTCAAGTTAAGTATCAATGATGAAGCTTAAACCTTACCTCTCTCTAATTTGAGTTGATCCCTTTGGGTTAGATTTGGCCTCCTTGTGCTATAAATTCATGTGCCCTATCCTTGTTGAAGTTAGTCTTGATCTTTGGACCATCTGACTTATGTTATCCAACCCTGTTGGGAATGTTGATAGTATTGAGAGAGTGTTGATACTTAGAGTGAGTCTATTTGTTTCAAGTTGCTTCCATTATATCACTCTACTAGTCCAGGTTCTTGCACAAAAATCCATAAAATGGGAATGGCGAGCTAGGTCACATCCCATAGGCAGTGGAGATGGATAGAAAAGTAGTAGTGGGAAGCATTGTGGCTCTCGGGAGAGGTAGTTTCAAGAGTAGTGAGACTAAGTGATTCTATACCCTTGGATCCATGTTCTCAGCTCAGGGGTGACTTGTTCAAGCGAGGAATTCTTGACATGTCTATGACTGGGAGGAAAGTTGTCCTGCTGCAACTTATTGCCCATATTTTGAGATAAGTATTTATCTTATGTTATGTTTTCATTACATTATTTTATTTGGTATATTTTCAATGGTGGTTGATTGGTTGTTTGAGTGTTCATGTATTGAATGTAAATATATGCATGTAGGAAGGGTGAATCTCATATAATATGGAATTGAGTTTCTATACCCGTTACCCTGTTTCTATTCTTCTTATTCTTATCCAGAAATTGTAATTTTGGCTCTATTTTATTGAGAGGGGAGAAACCATATTATATGGTTAACCCATGTATTCTCATTTATGTATTGTGAGACCTGTTCCATTGCATCCATAACAGTTTTTCCAGTTAACAACACCTTTCGTTTCATTGAAAAAGCTTTTTGGATGACCAATATATGTTTGTTTTGGTCTAACAATTTTCCAGTGCCAAGATGAGCACACATGTCATGTGATTGTAAATGTTTCGTTTACATATTTGTTCTTAGTTTCATATATGAGGATGAGTGATGTATTAAATATGTAAATTAATTGATGGCTGGAGGGTGGCAGTCATAGAATCTTATTTTTATTAGTGAGAGATGACTGTAGGGGACAATCATCGAGAGATGATTTTGAGGGCTGTAGTTGCATCCGGTGTTATTTGTTTGCTATGGTTTAGGTGTGGTTGTATATTGCAGCCTATGGATGTTCCATGATATGTGGTTTTCCTTATTTTTTATCCTCGCTAACAGCACACACATAACAACACCGAAAAAATAGATTAATTTGCAAATAATCAATGACATCAATACTTCATTAGTTATAAACTATGCCATCAAAGAAACCAAAAGTACATAAATTAGTTATTCACACCGAGTATGATGCTTATCATGTATTATTCATGTTCTTGTTTCAACTACAACCCTTAGCTCGCACGTTGGAAATTATTAATTGAGTGTCACAATTAATTATTTAATTAAGTGGCATAATTAAATAATTAAGTGTCGCAACTTTAGTTATAATTCAATCTCTAGAGTTAAAAGTTTTAATTATTTGTGTGAATGGTTAGTCAACTTAATAGTAATTTATCTATATCCATTGTGCTTAAACTTAATTTAATCTTAATTTTAGCACCGTTGTCCTTATCTCAAGGCTGGGGGACATTACAATTATCAATTGCTCTTATAAATCAGACTTGAATGCTTTTGAATATATTCTTCATTACAGTTATATGCAAATCTATATTCCTATAATTAGGAAGTATGTTGTAGTATAACATGATGAACATATGTTATAGTCTTTTTAGTGACAAATAGTAAGACCATATCATTACATGTTATCATTAGATGAGTATCCTATAGTGTTGCATAACATTCCATGAGATATGGATGGAGGTTGTGTTGAAGCTTTGATTGAAATCTTTGCATAACTGTGTGAACTATTTGTTATGCATTGAAATGATTGGATTATGCAAGGTTTCTAACCATTTGAATGTAGTTGACTTGTAGGAAATACCATATGTTATGGCCTACAATATAAGGATGATAAGACTTGTTGATTGTACCTTACAACACCCGGCAGAATGGGGTGGTCGAAAGGAAGAAAAAAAAATGTGAGGCTGCAAAATATATGATGTATGATCAATAGTTTCCTACATCCTTATGGGAAGAAGCCTCCAACACTGTTGTGTATAGAATCCCACATTCTTTTCTAGGAAAGAAGACTCATGAAGAAGTTTTCATTGGTGAAAATCTAGATGATGGACACTTAAAGATTTTCAGTTGTCATTCATGAGAGGATAATGATGGAGGATATGTATTCTAGTTATCTCCATTTAGATGTAAATAAGGAGGGCACTCTATATCAACCACTATAAAAAATCAATTTGATGAACATGTTGCAACATGCTCCTTCTCGCTTGAGTTTAAGGGGTAGATAAAAGTTACAAATAGGGCTTCATTGTTGGTTTATTGGGTTGATGTGACTATTGGTTATGTTGGAAACTTAATAGTCCCCATATCTACCACGTCCATAGGCTGCCAATTTACAAACCTACCACTTGATATCTCTCCAAAGATGGGTGTTTTCCTGTAATTTATGACTTATGAATTATACCATCATTTCCATGTTCGAATGCATCTTCTACAGGATTTTTTTGTTGGACCAAACTGTATAAATTTCAAGTTTCTAGGAATACTCCTCATGTTATTATGTATGGTTGTAATTCTACTGATAACATGACCTTTTTCCTAAGTTCTGATTGATTGTTTTATACAATTTGCTTGTTGATTACAGGGCATTGTTTAGGCTGAAAATATCTATGTCAAACATATCTACAAATGTGCCCAATGTATGCTAAATTAATGTTGGTTTTAGTATTTTTTAATTTTATCCCCTTTTCGATTTCCTTACATGTTGAGATTATCACTTATTATAGGAACCCTAGAGAACAAATACTGATCAAAATATCCTTCAAATTCTTACAATTACACCATATAGGACCCCTTTTTTATGGAGGTAATATACCATAAAACATCATTCTACAACTGGTACTATTCGGTGTGAAATTTGCACCCAAATCCACATTGCTTCATAGAGATAAGGTATTCTCACAAGGTGTACCTATGTCATTAGAATCATCATTCACGCAAGGGAATCATAGATACTAAGATATCATCACAATATGAATAAAAAAATTTCCATTAATAACCAAGGCCATATAATCTCCATCAACATGGACCCATGTTGAATGTGTGATAAAAATAGATAGCATGAAAAAATGAGGGTAACAAAACCCAACTAAATTTCAACACCACATAGCTCTTCGAAAATTCTATAAACGTGCATTGGAATTGATTATAAGTTTATTGGAAAATGGACAAAATACGGATCTTGCAACTATCAAAAAATGCACTAAGAAAAAATTATAGTCCAATCTACATATCAGATCTTGACTTTGAGAAAAATGACAAGCAAAAATTGCAATCCAATCAAATTCTATTCTTATAATATACTCTCTTAAAGGATTATTATATAGGTTACAATAGTTTTGTGTCTCTCGGTCAGAGGAACATCTTCAACTTATCTGAGAAATTCATTCTTCTCTTAATGGAGGGGATTTTGATGCTCATAAAACATTTTACCAAGGAAAGTGGTGCAGGAAGGATTTCCCACAGCCAACCCATCCAACACCTCCAGGATCTAGTGGCTCCTACACTTAGCAGGACTGCCAAATTTAGCCCTCAACCAAATTCTGCGCTAAAAATCACCTTCCCGCACTTCTGTCTCCACACAGGGCTTTCTGTAATTTCATCTCCATAACGAGCTTTCTACATGTGGGCTGTGAGATACAAGACACGCAATCAACATCTCAAAGTTGCTCTCCTGCAAATTTCCTTCCACAAGCGGGTTGCGGGATGTGGGATGCAAGATGCATGACCAACTTTCCAAAATTGTGCATCCGCAATTCTTCTAGCCTTCAGATCTTTGTGGCCTACTCCGCGACCGTCGATCTACTTTTTGATGTGGATTTCACAAATCTTATGGATATGTTATCTCCCTCACAACTTCCATTGTGGATCTCTTCTGGACCGTCAGATCTCCGTCTGTAGACTCAATCTCCACCATTCATTCTCTGCAAAAACTTGTTAAGGAGGAAAATTTGTAGGTTGCATCGATTGATCATAGAATCGATCAATCTAGCCTGCAATATTCATGATTCATTAACCTAACACTCCTATGCATGCATCTATGACCTATTTCAAGTATTCAAGCAACAATCTAACACTTGAATCAATAACTTCATAGAAATACGCAGATGTTCAGAAAACCACTGAAGCCGGCTCTGTAATAACACAAAGTTAAAAATAGCACATGCATATACACTAACAACACTACAAACACATATCTAATCCTTCTATTAAGCAATATAACAAACACACATGCAAGCAGGTCGGTCCTCTTCTTCAGTCTCTTAAAAATATTTACAAACGGAACCAGACGTAGGTATGTCTGTCCCTCAGTAATCTCTAAACCTAATGCTGAAGAGAAGAACCCCCTCTACTCTTGTAATCTACCTAATTAACCTAAACTGTTACCTCCACCGAGTGGTCCTGTAAACTAAAACAAACAACTACCAAGCATGGTGAAATGCCACTATCCAAAACAAATAGCATGCGCTCTGATCTCCATGCAAGGAGTCATGATCTGCCATCATCTCTACCGCTGCTAACAAACTATGACTCACCCTTTAATGACACCTATCATATTAGGTATTTTTTCCTATATCTAGAAATAAACTCTTTAGAGGAGATTTACAATGGTTTTACAATAAACCCCTCCTTGGGCTAATGTCAAGACCTTAGGGTCTGACCAAAAATTTAGTAGTTCATTTTGAGAGCTAATGCACCTACATCAGAATCCCAAAGTAGAAAATAATCATGACCTCCTGGTCATGCATCTCTAGCTTTTGTCTTCCTGGATCCCAAACTTTTGTCTACTATTGTCCATAAGCTTCACTATCTTCATTGTTCTTTGGTTGTAACCTTCTAGGATTCCAAACCTTATGTTGTAGTACCTCACTGTCTTTACCTTCATCATTCTTCACTCTCCATTCAACTTTACAGTGGTCTTCCTGCTTTACCCTGCTGTACCTTTTCTTAGGAATTTTCATCAATTGCCACAATTCATCTATGACATCCTCCAATTTAGTTCTCTTATGCAAACAACTCTTGTTTTCTTCACTATGCCACTGCACTCTGCTGCATTTTCCCCATTCATCTCTAAACTGTTGGACATGTTCTTCAACTTTTATTAACCCAATCTCTGTTTTTACTTTCAAAACTACTTCGAAGATTGCCCCAGATATTGTTCTGGGTATTTCACTAGACACTGTTCTGGATACTGCTTCTTGCTGAAAATAACTCTTGTCATTTTCACGTTGCAACTTCCTTCTTCCTTCACTCACGAAGGTATAAATATCCTCTCTCCATTATTTACTACTGCATATCTTCCAAGATATATTTAAAACATTAAACTATCTTCTCCACTGCTCTACAACAGATTTACTGTTGTCGTCCTCAAATCCTTCGGATCTGATTTTGCTTGTCTTCGCTTTATCAAATTGCTTGAGATATTTTCTTTTCTCTAACTCTGTACTTTCATCTTCAAGCTGTTGGTTACCTTCTTCAACCTTTCTTGGTTTAATTTATGCTACCACTCTTAATATTGTTGTATATGTTATCTTGAACATTGCTCCAAATGATGTCCCATATATTGCTACCACCCATGCTTCCTTTATGCTCTTGTAAGCATCTCCCTATGCAACATCCCACTTATGCTCCTTGTTTGCTATTTTACTTTCAAAAAGTAATTTATCCCTCATTTTTCTGATTGGAACAACATAGCCACTCACACTGCTCTGCATATTAGTTAACATAACATAATTTATCCAACTAATATCTGCTTTTGTCTCAGCTGAAACTTGAGACATTTCCATCTCATTGAATGCGATCCTTTTCAGAAAAATATTCATCCATTCACCTTATTCCCGACTCATCTCAAACATATCATCAGTATGTTGATCATTAACTTCGGCACAACTCTCTTCCTCTTGTTCCAATACTTCCAGCCAGTACTCCAAACATTTATTCTCTACTTGATTCTCGTCAAGTATTTCATTAGTATGCTGCATTTTCGTGTCAGAAAAACTCTTCTCTGCCTCTATCTTGACAATCTTCAATAATCGCCCTTCAATCCTTTGACCATTTCTATCAGTCAATTCAGTATTCCTCAGTCCTAAGACTGATTCATCTTCAATCCGAGACATAGTAGCCTCATCTTCATCCTTATGATTTCCTTATTTCTGGTCACTAACCAAAGTTTTCTGTGACACTACCTCATCCCTCTCTGTCAGAATAGAATTCTGATTCTCTATTCTTGTGACAGTCCCAAAGGTCTGTCCATCATCCTTACCTTCAAATCTACTTTCAAAAAGTAAATTGTTTTCCAATGCCATGATTGCAGGAATATATTCGCTCACACTTCTCTGTTTACTATAAAACATACCATAGTTTAGCAAACTAGTATATGCTTTTGTCTCAACCAAAACTTGAAACATTCTTCTATCAATACCTGCAATCCATTTCTCATACTCAGATGCTTCTAGCAAACATTTCAACAATTCATTTTCTACTTGATATTTCTCAAATACATCATCACTATGTTGCTCATCAATCCCAACATATATTTATTCCTCTTTCTTGACAACATTCAATAACTCTCCTTCAGCTCCTTGACTAATTCTAGTATTCGGTTTAACCTCCTTCAAGTTTAAGACTGATTTTCTTTAGCATGAGACATATCTGCCTCACCTTCATCCTCATTTCTATCTTCTTCTTTGTTACAAGTCCAATTTCTTTGTAACACTTATGTTTCATTCTTTATCATAATAGAATTTTGATTTCCCATCTCTGTGACAACTTTAGAGGTCTGTCTCATAGTCTTCTCTTAGCCATTCAAACAAGCTAACACATAGGGTTTTCTAGAAATCTTGACTATTAACACCTAATAATTGTAGGCCTCAAGTATTTCACCCTAGTAGGTATCATCCCAAGCTACATTATTCCTCGATTGGTAGTATTATCCAAAAAATACATTTAGCTTATGTAGTACTAACCACAATACACATAGCTAATACCAAGCTATATAATAGGTGTAATATGTAGAAAATACAATAAAGAACCTATTCTAATATACCTAAAGGGTACTCAAACATATGCTTATCCAGAATCATAAAAATACATCAGGTCTGCCAGGTACTCTAAGAGACCAACCAACTACTTATTCAAACTAGCATCCTCTGGATCCGATCAACAATGCAATTTCTCTAAACTGGAAACTATGGATTGCATATCCATCATAAATGACACATTAAATGTGTAATTATCATGCGAAAAGAAAATATTATCTTTTCTTTCAATATTCAACATTTGTTGACTTCAAGGATATTCTATCATTTGAAGAAGTGTTTAGTGAGATTCGCCATTATCTGTGATGTTATTCAAGGCCCGATCACTTTCATAGTGATTTAATATCATAGTACCCAACATAGTTAAATTTATGGCTATATTACATCTCCAAGAGGTTTTAACTTTTCTTTGACAGTTAGATTATAACTCTTCTTGAGTATCGAATAGTTTCTGATACTTTGACCATGTCTCTTCTTAAGTGGGTTTTCTCCAAAAGATATCACAACCCTTGGCTACCTGAGTCATGCATCATGAATAACTAGCTTGGGGAATTTTAACTTTTGTTTTGTGTGGATATACATCAATACTCCGTTTTCAACTGGAGGATTCTTTCATATTATACCAATATTGTTCCAGACAAAGGTTTAGTAAATATGATGGCAATATTGCTCATCCGTGGATATCTATAGGAGTTACACAACTCCTTTCTGCACCATGTCTCAGATATAACTGACTAGGAACCTTGTGAAGATTTATTTCCTTATAGTTTTCTCTATTTGGAACAACATCTTTGATGTGATATTTCTTGATCAATGTGAATTAATCAGAATCCATATGTCCGTGAAACTTACTTTCACTAGATGAGACATGTCTAAATCCACTTACACATGTACCAAGTAGGTAACACAACATATGCTTTGTTATACACATCTATGTACTTACTGTAGAGCATATAACAAATCTCAGGACCTGTATAGGTATATCTAAAAATCTATGAGATCTTACAAATATGAATAATAATCATATTTAACTTCATGTGTGCGGTCATGGAATTATAGTCTAATGCTCTTGAATCCTTTCAAGAATTCTACTAAACATTTTCCTCAATCAGAAAAAAATATTTATCTAATTAGGACTGTTACAACTATAAAATTAAGAATCATCCAAGATTATTACATATATATTTCTCCTGGATATGAGTACCATACATGGTTTCTACATAGAAGGAGGTTAATTTAACTAGTTCCACTGGTTTTTCAGGAGTTAATAAATCTAGCTTCTCCCTCTCAACATCTAGGATGTGAGAATCATAATTTTGAGTCCTCCATCATGGAGACTTATACTCCTCTATGTATAAAACATATATTAATATAATTAAGATAAAGACATTACCTGCAAGAGTCTTTACATTTCATAGAATATAATTAGGGCTTGTATTTTGTCTTCTTCCTAAGAAACGTAGAACCTCCCAATATGCTCTCTTTCGGGGTCAGTCATGTCATTATTTACTTGTATGTCAAGGAATACGAATTTTTCCTACAATACAAAATATTCTAATTGTTATAACCATCTCATACTCATGAATTTTATTCACATGAATATATACTGATAATAATTTACACAGTTATGTACAGATATTAGTCGACTACCTTAACATAACTCAAACTAATATCATGCATTGATTTTCAACTTTATATTAGTATTATATCAGTATATATTAGTCCCACATAAGTCTTATATCAATACTTTTGAATATTAATGCAGCCCCATATTCATATAAAATTTGCATCCTTACATTCATCAAGGTTTATGCAATCTTATGTTCATAACTCGTGAACAATCATGCAACACTATATCTTATATATCATGAAAAAAATTATGAATCCTTATATCAGTCCAATATAATTCTATATCAGTATTATATCAGTCCTATATAATTTCTCATAATATGGACTTCATGAGATCTACAACATGCCAATAAAGACAAAAAAATATTGTATATGCTCAACACAATACCAAAGTCCAGGAATACATATCTCTGCATGCCATTCATGAAACATATTCTAAAATATTTAGATCTTATTTATAATATCATATAATAATCAAAATATAAAGTACTTATCTTTTTTTTGTGTGTGGGCCCCCTCTTGATCTCTACACCCTTACGGAAAATACCAGATTCCTTCTTTATTCACTTCAATGGAAGAGCTTCTTTGTAGTGAAAGGATTTATCCCTTTCTTTATTTTTGTTGTGAGGACAAGATTATATTTTTTAGTGTACACAACTTTACTTTGTATGCGCCCCTCTTCTTGATTCGAGGCATTCTTCTTGAAAATATTGGTGAGTGTATCAAAATACTCCCGTGTAGTCTTCAATGGAATGATCACGGACATGAGATTTTCCTTAACCGAATCAAAGATGATATGCTTGGCCTTTGCTTGATTCTTACTGAATTTAATTCACCCTTCATTGTCGATAGGATCCTCTACCAATTTGGATACATAACCATCAAGGTTATTCTCTTTAAGAATATTCAACACCCTTTCCTTCCATGTGTTGAATTTGGAAGTACATTCAAGGTGGTCTTCCGGTCGGATGGAGATCAATGTCATGGATGCAATATTTTGCTCAAGTTTTTAAGATATATGTAGGATTATCTTTATGAAAAAAAATAATCTCTTTCAATCCCTATGCTCTGATTCCATGATGATGTTTAAGCGAAATCAGAGATGCTTGAACTTTAAAACTTTTATTAAACAATTTCAGTACTTATGAATTTCATAAATCAGCCACATATGAATATTTATATCAGCCACATCTGAATCTCATAAATAAATCAGACACATAAATCAATCAATCATAATAGACAATATATACCACAAGAGAATGGTTTACAACACATAAGCAGATTGCATGATAAGAGATATCACCTCATCAATAGAGAAGAGATATCCAATGTAGCCCTGCAAAAACAATTGTATGCAACTTTATTGAAATTTCCATATGCCTATCATATTAATAACAAGACAAAAACCCTAACATGCATAAGGTAGCGCATAGGAGGCTAAGTAAACACACTGAGAGCACCACATAATTCATTCACAAGGAGGAGCTAACTATAACCCACTCCATGCAAACATTAGCATCCTTCCTTTCCTTAATTATATTTAACTGAATGTTCACTAACTTGAGCTGAAAGTTAACTGACTTGAACTGAATGTTAACTGACTTGAACTTAATGTTAATTGATTTGAACTGAATGTTAACCGACTTAATTGAATGTTAACTGACTTGAACTTAATGTTAACTAATTTGAACCAAATGTTAATTGACTTAATTGAATGTGAACTGAATGAGAACTGAATTCATTCTTTAATTGACTGTCGATCACTTAGTTAACAAGATAACTTAAGTGTCATTAGTGCCATCCATGCACAATTTCTATTATTAAATTTTACATGGATCTCTTTAGTTAACTTATGCATGCTAATTGATGAACATTGAGCTCTTATTTACTTAACTAATTGCATTAATTAATAGTTCAACTGATGTTTTAATCGAGGCATTGATTGAGAAATTCATATTTAACTGAAGCTTTATAACTTGAGTCCACTCATACATTTGCATGGGAAATTTGAATTCTCTTTCTCTATGCTTTATCTCATTATCACTAAATAATTAAAACATGGTCCATATGTGTATTGTTTATCCATATTATCATATCATACTCAGAATAATTATTCCATACATACTGGCGATCATATATATTACCCCGGGACATATAATCATATGCTAAAGTAATTCACTCTAGGGGTAGCTAATCCCTAAAGAAGAATTATAGCACTCAGTTACCATGACAAGAAATATATCACATAGTATAACCACGTGACTTGATACAACACAAGTCCATCTCCATAATTGGAGATCCATTCTCACAGGGTATCGTCTAATGAGAATCATTGAATTGATACAACACAAGTATATACTTGAATACAACACAAGTACACAATCTTGATACAACACAAGATTCCAATCCTGATACAACACAAGGTAATAGTATAGGCATCCCACCTCAATACATGAGGACATATATAGGAATTGATACAACACAATGTCCTGAATTGATACCACACAAGTCCCTAACTTGATACAACACAAATCTCAGAGAATGACTCATGTTGTTGTACAAACAACATTGCTTTCCAATTCAAAGATCGTCTGTGTAGCCTCTGTATCCTGTTTGGGCATCTTGTCATGATCTAGTTGTATTTGTGTTTGATATTCTGAGGACCCTCGCCCATGTTTCATGAAGTTTAATGATTGTAATTGCTAAAAAATATTTTTTGTTTCATTTATATATTTTTATAAGGTTTGTATCATTTCTTTTCTATTTTTTGTTGTATAATTTTATATCATATCGAGTGCAATTCCATATTTCAATTCATATAGGACTCAAAATATTTAATTTTATTATGTGTGTTACGCCATAAACCTGGTCTTAAAAAAGAAAAGAAATCAAATATTCTTAATAAATTTTACTGTAACATTTATATTATGTCTATATAGCTAGATTGTTTTTTCACTGTTGATTTTCAATTCAGAAATCACTTGTGTAGCATCTGTAGCTCGTTTGGGAATCTTGTCATGATCTGGTTGTATTTTTGTTTTAGATTCAGAGGATTGTTACCCAGGTTTCATGAAGGTAAATGATTGTAATTTCTGAAAAATTCCTTCTTGTTTCATTTATATATTTTTAAAAGGATTGTATAATTTCAGATAATATTGGACGTCATTCCAGATTTCGGATCATACAGGACTCGGATGATTTAATTTTGTTGTGTATGAGACACCATATCCTTGTTTTCAAAGAGAAAATAAATCCAATATTCTTAATAAAGGTTAGTGTAGCTTTTGTATTATGGATATAGTGCTAGATTGTTTTTTTCAGTGTTGATTTCCAATCCAGAGATTCCCCGTTTAAGTTGTGTAGGTCGTTTGGGCATCTTGTCACGACAGCAGATCATTTATTTTTCTAAATTTAATCATGTCTAGTACAGGACCTAATCTATTTCCACATAAAGAACGTAAATCGTTTCCTTCAGAAGTTGTGGAAGAAGCATTCCAAATACTTGCAGAAGAGGATTCTAACTGAGAAAAACGACGACAAATTAACAATTTTCTATACAATGAAGAAATTCATGGAAATTATGTAAAATTGATAAAAATTATTGTTGGAGTGATGATGAAATCGAGTCTAGCGGTAATGATGGTTAGGTATATCTTAACAATACACAAATTCCTCATTAACTCAGTTGTCATTCATCTATGTAGTGTGTTAGGGGAAAAGCTCCAAACTTTGATATTGTTTCCCTTATTAAAGAAGAGAATGGTTTATAAGAGATCATTATCTGCAAATTTATTGATGAGTCCCATACAGGTAATGTTGAGTTGACATGATTGGATCCTTGTGGGAACGATCACATAATTTACACTATTAGTACCAGTGGCACATGGACACGTAGTATAGATGATGTTTTTCCATTTCTAATAGTGTATGCAGATGATAATGAAAAACTTATGATGCACCATCCTTCATTATATAAAATAAAATCATTTTTATCTTCAAGGACATATGAATATCACAAAAATGGTCTAGCACAATCATCAAGCAAAGATTTTACTTGGATTCTAGGTCAGATGCAACTCTCTCTTTGGGAGATAATCGTCTTATGAAGATTGGAAGAAAGAAATTCATTCAATTGGATGGGATTCAGGTGAATAAAAAAATCCATTTGCTTTTACAATAAAGGAAGGAATGTATGTATGTATTTATTATGAGAATTTGCTTGGTATGTCTGAAGAAGAGTCGTTGAAAATTCCATATCTTGTTGAAGTTTTGAATTGTTTAGTAGATGATTCCAATGGTGGAACATTGGGTAAGAATTTTGAAAATCATGTGGATGTTAATGGTAGAGGCCACCATATTCCTGAAGGTGTGGATTTACATCCTCATGAGGTGTTCTATACAAAAAAAGGCTTATTGATCCGTATAAATGTGTATAAATGGTGAGTATAAATGTGTATCTTTTAATTCGTATTAATCAGTTCATATAACATCATTTTATTTACCGTAACTAATGTTATCCTTATTTTTATTTCAGGGATTGTTGATGTTTTCTTACCATAATCTCTATTAAAAGGTTGGTAAAGAACACTCGTAAGGGAGAATTTTTCTTTTTTTCATTTTATTACTATGAAATATGATAAGCACACCACTTTCCAACTTCTTGAAACAAAAGGTGATGATGAAGTTGTGACTGCCATATTAGCTACCTCTACATAATATGGAACACACAATGCATTACCATCATATATTGGAGTATTGAAGACACATCAAGTCCATCTTCGTGACATCCATCTTATTTCCTATAAATGTTTCAACTACATAAAGTCTCGTAACATGATACGTAGTGAATATTTTGT
The DNA here is from genome assembly GCA_001517045.1 of Pseudotsuga menziesii. Classification (NCBI taxonomy): domain Eukaryota; kingdom Viridiplantae; phylum Streptophyta; class Pinopsida; order Pinales; family Pinaceae; genus Pseudotsuga; species Pseudotsuga menziesii. Next base: position 447,796 of record LPNX010269245.1, on the reverse strand, counting down.
GGAAATTCCTTGTTCAGATGAAAGTTTCATGGTTACTTTTGAAATTATTGCAATGCATCCCATACCTCCTAGGATTGTGAAGAAAAACAATTCAATAGAGTTTAGCATAGAAGGCTACATGAATCTTAAGGAGGTTGTTTTCTATACATGTCCAACCTTTCTTGATAGATATCAACTATATTCAGGCTCAAGAAATGATAGTAAACCTCTTGGTAAATGGAGAGTGGGACCAACGTTTAGATTTCGGTATTTGCATAATAGCCTACTACCTCATTTGCATGTGAATTTTTCATGGGATTCACACCAATGGGATCTTGTCAATCATTGTTATGGATTGGGGATGAATACTAGTGTGCCCCATTTGGAGATGTAAGCATTATACCTGTCATAAATATAAGGTGAATTATGTATGACAAGTATGTGGTGTAATATCTATGATGAAATATTTTATGTAATATATATGAATATTTTATTTTTACTTACAATCATTTGTGTCATGCCATATTGATGTTTCATCAATGGTTTCTCTTTTCTAAGGAAAAAATATTTATCTTTGGTATTTCAAAGTTTGAAATAAAAATATGCATTTGTTAGCTTATGGGTTCTTGAAAAGATACATATTTTTTGTCTTCAAACTATCCTAACTACTACTTTTTATAGTATTCCATATTCAACAAAATATACGGTGAATTACGTATGACAGTTATGTCATGTAATATGTATGGCGATATATGTTTTCTTTTACTAAGAAAAAAAATCATACTTTTCATTTCAAAGCATAAATAAAGTACATTCTTGAATAAACATTAAGGTGAAAATCTAAAGGCATGAACTCACGCATCATCACTTGAAAGTATAATGTTTTTGCAAGCCCCGAATGGAGTACTAACAGACCTACAATTGGGTGAATGAGCGACAAGTGGAACATTGATAACTCATAGACAATTTAGTAGCACGAAGAATAGATGAAAAGTATTAATCAGTCATGCCAGGACACTTGTGTCAAGTAATATTCCCATGTGAACATAGTACATAATCAGCTAATGCAACAAAGAAACAATAGTAAAGAAGAATTCATCGTTCATGAACAATAAAAATGATTAAGAAGGTATGAAACTTGAATCCCTAGCACCTCAAGATAAACTTATTTTAATACTATGAACAGTTGTATGAAATAAATTTTAAGTTCTTTAATAGAACTCTTACGTCAGTTCAAGAACGGTTTTGGGCATTTATTGGTTAAACAAACAACATGACTATGTCAGACCCAAAAGCTAGAGTGAAACCCTAGGTGGACATGTCATAAATACAAGAAACCCATGAGGGATTTTTGCACAACAAACACTTTGTGAACCCAAATTGAAAAAGTGATGTATAATACTGTGGAAAATATCAAAACATGCCATCTCTAACTCAAATCAAATAACGAAGAATGGGAAAGAACTTTTCTGAACTAGTTAAAAATGGGTTCAAACATACCTAACAACCCTAAAATTAGATGAATGCATGACAACAAGAACACTGATAAGGCATTGGATTCATAGGAAATTTAGAAGCATGAAGAAGGAGATGATACTTAAAGTCCAAGTATGAATTAGTCATGAGGATAGTTGTGTCAAGTAATATGTCCCTACTAACAAAGAACATAATCAACATATAATAACATGGAAAATATCAAAACATACCATCTCCAACTGAAATCACTACAAAATACCCAATAATGAGGATTGTGCAGGCATTTTTCTGAACTGGTGAAAACTGGGTTCAAATCAAAACAATCACCACTTTGTGAAATTAATTGTGGGAAAATAGAACCAAATTTTAGGAATCTAAAAGAGGTTCTTGTCAACAATATATATATCACCAACCCTATGTGTAATGAACACAAATATATAATAAATAAACACTAAATAAATATTAATAATTAAATAAATAACTCTTAACGAAGAGTGTAACAAATATAAAAATATATATTATGTATAGTTATTAATTACTAAGTGAAAGGGTGTAACCCTTCACTACACATGCTCAACCCTATAAAGGTGAGCCTCAATGTAATCACTTATCACTTATATATCAATTTATACATCATTTTATATCTATGGATATGTGGGTTATTTCATAAATTACGGGTTCATCCCAAGTTAATTGAGAACATCCAACTATGGATGTTATAGTGGTATAAAAAACTAAAAGGAGGAAAAACCAAAAACAAAAAAAGTTAAAAAAGAAAAGATAAAGGTAAAACAAAAAAAATGGTAAAAGTGAAACCACATGTGGTTTCTCAAATTGGGTTTGGGTTTGAATATAAAAGGACATAATAATAACTACTAAGAATCAAGTGAGATTTGAACTTTGGTGGAGAAGGTAACACTTACTTCTCCCAACCACTCAATCTACTCGCATTTTACAAAACTATTGGAAAAAAAAGAAGGATATATTGATTAAATTTTGAATAAAACTCAAGAATATGGATTTTAATGTTGAAAAGAAGGAAAATTTTCCTATCACCTTACAAAGAAATGTTGCAATATTATTTAGAATTAAAGAGACACTTGCATGGAAGGATATCACCATTTCTATTGCACCTGCTGAAAAAATAATTATATTAGTACTGAATACGCTAACCATTTAGTGATTCCCGAGTCAAATATAAAGGAAGAGCTACACTTTTGGGACAGAAAACAAATTGAAATAAGTGGCTTACAACTGAATGTTGGAGATTATATGGTCACATCAAAATTCATTGTTAGTTCCTTATAGAGCTTTGACGATGACATAATTTTGGGCTTACCTTGGATAAAAACATTGGGGACTTTCATCTTAAATGCCGAAAATAAGATTTTGACATTTTCCTATAAGCAAAAGAGAATCACATTTCAAGATCTTACAATGAAGTCAAAAATAGAACCTCCAACATCAGAAGAATTCAAGGATATATGAAAGATGATTTCACAGGGTAATCAGAAGTCAGAACAAAATAAGAAGAAAGAAGTTGAAAAAATTGTCACTAGTAAGGATGAAGAAATTACTCATTTGAAGAGTCATAGTCAAGACTTGATCATTGTAACACCTCGGTTTTGACCCCGCTTGCATTAAATATACATGATACATATATTGTAAATAATCTTTGTGTGAAGCTAAAGGCCAAGGCCCCACCGTCGTTTTGGCTATGTTAGGTTACGGATTGGAATGGTCACTGATGATATATCGGGACATACGACATATATTTAATTGTGGCATCATGTAAACATGCATTTTAATTAAATAACCCAACCAGCTATGTTCGCGGCAACTAAATTGAGAAGGGTAATGATTCCAAAGGGTAAGGAAGGGGAATGTTGAACATTGAGTCATGGGGGAAAACCATGTGTCACCACTCTCTTTGTCTCCTTAAACCACCTTAATTATTCCATTTTTAGGGGGAGCGGCAATTGGCTAGCAGGAAAACCACCACCACGCCCACGCCCGCTCACTCTCCCCACGACGAATCTGTTGGTCTCTCCACTCACCAAATCGAGAGTCTGTCCATCTTCCATCATGCTGAGCATAATTAAAGGAATCCACAATTCATAGTGGAGGATTCACCATTCCTTTTAGACACGGCCTACTAGTTGGAAAACGTTCTCCTCTGTTCACGCAGAGTTTTGTATCTTTTCCCCATCAATTGCAAACTGTGTATGGTTATGTTATGTCCATCATTGGTTGGAGGCTATGATTTTCTTGGATAGTTCGACGGGTTGTGTTTTTGTCTTCCTGTATAGAGTGGTAGTCTGCTCTTTCTCTCATTCCTCTGCCTACGAAATTTCAGACTGCCGATTGTATGAAGGGTCAACCGGGTGCTGTCAATCCCTGCGCCATGTGGTTGGTGGTTCCATCCACATTTCATTTGGATATGTTTCTTTTTCCCCTCATGCACAGACTAAGAATCATTTTCCTTTCCCATTGCTATCTGTGTAATTTCTCCAGTGATTGCCTTGAGGAATTGCTATGGGTTCATAGTGTTGTGGGCTACTATTTTCCATAATGGTTTGACTGTGTTTTTCTCCTATAAAAGCTTGAGTAGCTGTTTGGCTGCTTGCATGCAGTGGTTTTGTCCTTGGACTACCTTGGAGTGGTAAATGAGGGCCTGAGGTGCTTGATAAACTTGGTGGGTTGAGAACCACACAGACAAAGCTACTGAGCTAGCTTTCTTCTCCACAACCCCTGAAGAGCACTAGAGGGAAGATCAGGGTCTGAGGGACTACGTTGCAGAGAAGGGACTGACTTCATTGTGTTGGGTGTGTGTGGGTGTTCTAGAAGCTAGGATGGCTCTTGTGTTGGTGTCTGTAGCTCTTCAATGAGCTCACCAGCTTAGCATTAGCCTTTCCCAACTCCTAGATGGCCTGATAAACCTAACTCTATTGGCTTGGTTGATCCGTTGCTCGCCTGATAAACCCAACTATGTTGGCTTAGCTGAACTGTGTACCCTTGTGGGTTGTTATCCTTGGCTATGTGTAAGCATGTTAGTTCCTTATTCCTTGGGGAATCATGCCCAGCTCGAAGGTGGCAGCGGTGCTAAGAGATTAAAGAGCACTCGGGCCTATGGTTGGGTGGAACATTGCAGCGACGTAGCTAGTTGTGAAACAAGTTCATCATAAGATAAGTATTCTTGCCTAACTTGTATCTACAATTATAATTACCATTGATGAACGATGTTATACATGCTAAATGATGATTTGTATATGCATGAGTGTTGATTGATATGTTTGCTTTTGTTGTGTATATGAATGATTATGATTCGTAATATGTTTTATGTTTTAAGTATCATGCTTCAGCACTATATGTATGTATGTTCATGTTCATGGGGCTAGATGCCCTAATGATTTGATGTATCATAGCGTCCTCTTCACCGGTCGGAGGGTCAGGGACATTACAATGTGGTATCAGAGCTCTGGTTGCAACATGGGCCTGAATGGGTCATGACAAATCAGTTAACAGAGGCAGGATGCCTACTGCCTAGACGAAAACTGCATGAAAAGAGAATTTTGGGAAATTTCTTCTAAGTATTGGGATCATCGAATCATTGGAGGACTTAGTATGAAGTCCCGCCAATGCATTGGATCATCTAGTCGGGATACCACTCAACGAGGGACCCGTGACAAGGAAATCCATGAAATTCACCTAAGTGTTAAAAATCATCGGCGATCAGCGCCACTGTGATGAAGCGATCTCCGAAATGCTGGAAGAGGTTAGCAGATGATGCGTCCACCATTGTGGCTATTTAAAGGACTACCCATCCAACGAATAGTTGATCTGACCGTCGATGGCGCAGAAGTTCTGAAATCTTCTAAGTGTTGAATTCATCGACCATCGAAGCATGTTAGTGATATTCATCGCCGATGAACAGCGGAAGGGATCAAGGGATTGTAGACCCGCCATTGCGAATGTCTAGAGGACTATCCTCCCGACAGATAAAGCCTCTAACCGCGTAGATAGAAGAGACTAACCACCCGACGAGGAGTGCCTCCGAGCGTCGATGCCGCGGCTTCTAGAGGCTCTGACCATTGACAAAGTCAGGAGTTGCAAAAGATTTAGTTTGATTGTAGACCACTGTTGTGTAAGGCTTGACAATTAACGGCCCAGTACGTAGGGCACCCGACCACCAACGCAACAAGTTAACCCATGCTATCACCGATGAAATTTGGAATGATAGATGATTAAGGAATGATACGGCGGAAGGGAATAGACCAATGAAATGCCGATGGGGAGTTAGCAGGAAGAGACCCAACTTGAGGAGTAAGAAGGCATCAAAAAATTGTTAATGATCGGATCATTGATCGAAACCTCAACCGGTTCGCCTGTGGAAATGATAGGAAGATCATTTTCCACTGTTGTGGTTGCTCAGATGACTATGCACCCGATGCACAGTTCATCTGCTCGTCGATACAGAGTGAGAGTTTAGTCATTTTACCCACCGATGAATAGAAAATTTCATTGTTGTTGCAGATTCGAAGGGTTAGATCGCTCCAGACCCAAAATGTCGGAGATAAATAAACCAACAGACTGTCAATGCGTAGCGGGGAATTAGTGGTTTGACCACCGAAACGCCAAAAGGGAGTAAGTGAACAAATCATCGATGAATAGTCGATCTGCTTGCCGATGCAGATTGGGAGTGTAGTTGTTTTGACTACCACAATGTCAGCAGAATAGTTGGAAGAGGGTCCGATTGGGCCTAAAAAGAATTGGGTTTTTGAAGGCATTTCTTAGTGATTTTTTGAGCATTTTTCGACTATCTTTCAGTCGATTTTCATTGGATTTCAGCAAATTATCAGCGGTCACTGAGCTGAATATGAAATAGGGAAAATTCTGTGTTTTAGCATAATTGTTGTTTTATGAGTTTCTAGAAGAAAAGGTAAGTAATTTTGGTTTATATTAATAGTATGCATCTAACAGTTTGCTACTAACACATTTGTAGAACTTTAGATAACTTCCAAGAGAAGTACTCCAGAAAGAACAGTGTGGTAAAACAATAGGTGGTTCAGTCATGAGAACCCATGATGGGTATGATGCTCAGGATTCTTATGAACGAGCAGAAGATGCCATGGGAGAAAAAGACCATAATAGAAATGAGGAAATAAAGTCTAATGGAAGGAAATTCCAAGGGACACCGTCCGAGGTTGCAGCCACCATGAGAAGCTTGGTTAAATCCCAGGAAGAGCAGCATCAGTTGAATGCTTCCATATTGCAGAGTTTGAAAAATTTACAGAAAAAGATAGATTCTGGACGAGGTACATCAACACGAGAAGGCAGTAAGAGCAACACTAGGAGAAGAAGAAAGACTTCCAGTGGATCATCTGACTCTGAAGAATCCAGTGGAAATACAAGTTCATCTTCTCATAAAAGGAAAAGAAGAAGGCACCATAGGGATCGCTCTTGAGATGAATTTAGGAAAGCTAAACCTCCTACATTTGATGGTGAGATAAATACGAGACAAGAGGTTGAAGCTTGGCTTCTTGGGATAAAGAAGTACTTTCAGGTGCAGGATTATTCAGGAAACATGAAGGCAAGAGTTGCCATATTCAATCTAAATGGAAGGGCATCCATTTGGTGGGAACACTTCAAGCAAGTAAAGAGGATCAGTGAAAGGAAACTGAAGTGGAAATAGTTCAAGAAGTATTTCAGGCAGAAATATCTTTCTGACAGGTATTATGATGACAAGATCAAGGAGTATCATGAGCTGAGATTGGGACAGCAGACCATGGATGAATATGAAAATAAGTTTTTGGAAATTTTGAGGTATGTCCGGTACATCAGAGATGAAAAAGTGAAGATCCAGTGGTTTCTAAGTGGATTGCCTCAAGCCTACAAAGATAGAATTGATTTCTATGAGCCAAGAACTCTCGAAGACGCAATAAGGAAGGCTAAGCATTGCTATGATCAAAGCAAAGGTAAACCTGATTACCATAAGGCATGGAAGGACAAGAAGAATGAAAAGTTTGACCAAAGAAAGAAAGGTTTTAAACCTTCTAGATTCGGGAATCAACAAAAGTATCCATCCCAAGCTACGAGTAATCCAGTTGGAGTAACATGTGGAAATCCTAAAGAACCACATCAAAATAAAGGTCCACTCAAATGTTGGAAATGTGAAGGACCTCACTTGCGTAGATATTTTCCACTTGAGAATGAAAGTGCAAGACCAGCTTATAACATGCAGGAAGTAGAAACAGTGGGTTAGGTAGCCAGAGCAGTCCCTAGAATTTATGCAGCACTAGAGGACTGCCAAGCAGATCATCAGTCAACTGTGGTTGAAGTTGCAGGTAAGATTGTTGAACAATCTGTTTCTATTTTGATTGACCCTGGTTCTACTCACAATTACATTACTCCTAGAGTAGTGGAGATTTGTGCTTTTAAGAAGGCAAAGCATAGAAAATATTGGTTAGTCCAGCTAGCCACTGGGACCAAGAGAAAAGTCAGTGAATTGGTAGAGAAGTGTCCACTGGTTATGAATGGATTGAACACTTGTGTAGATCTGAATGTTCTACCGCTTGGTTCCTATGATGTTCTCATTGGAATGGATTGGTTGGAAGCCCACCAAGTGAAGCTTGACTGTTATAATAAGACTTTTGAATGCAGTTGAAGAAGTTCTGTAGGAAAGGTTGCCAATTGTATGCAGCTAATATTCTGGAATTAACAGGAGATGAAACTCCTAGGTTGGAATACTATCAGGTGTTACAGGAATTCAAGGATGTGTTTCCTGATGAGATTCCAGGGCTTCCTCCAAAGAGGGACATTGATTTCACCATTGAACTTGTGCTAGGAGTAGCACCAGTGTCCAAGACACCCTACAGAATGAGTACACCGGAGATGCTAGAATTGAAGATGCAACTGCAAGAGTTGTTGGAGAAGAAGTATATCCAACCGAGTGTGTCTCCTTGGGGAGCACTGGTTCTGTTTGTAAAGAAGAAAGATGGTACACTCAGGTTATGTATTGATTACAGATAATTGAACAAGGTTACTATGAAGAATAAATATCCTTTGCCTAGGATTGATGACCTCTTTGATCAAATGAGAGGAGCAAAGGTATTTTCCAAGATTGACTTGAGGTCTGGTTACCATCAGGTGAGAATCAAGGATGAAGACATTCATAAGACAGCCTTCAGGACAAGGTATGGACATTATGAGTTTGTAGTGGTACCGTTTGGTCTCACAAATGCACCAGCTACATTTATGTTCCTTATGAACAGTGTCTTCAGTAAGTATTTGGACAAGTTTGTTCTTGTTTTTCTTGATGACATTCTTGTTTATTCTAAGAATGAGGAAGAGCATGAAGAGAATTTGAGATTGGCATTGCAAGTGCTCAGGGAACATCAGTTGTATGCAAAACTATGCAAGTGTGACTTCTACAGGGACAGAATTCAGTACTTGGGTCACATTATCTTAAAAGAGGGTATATCAGTAGACCCTAAGAAGATCGAAGCATTTATGAATTGGCCTATTCCAAGAAATGTGGCGGACGTAAGATATTTTATGGGACTTGCAGGATACTACAGGAGATTCATTGAAGGTTTTTCTAAGGTTGCATATGCCATCACTTCTTTGCAAAAGAAGGGGATGAATTTTGAATGGACTTCGAAGTGTGAAGAAAGTTTCCAGCAGTTGAAGAATCTTCTCACCAGTGCACCGGTATTGAAGGTTGCAGATACAGGAAAAGATTTTGTGGTATGTACCGATGCATGCGGATAAGTGATTGGAGGAGTCCTTATGCAGGACAACCACGTGATATGTTATGAGTCGAGAAAGATGAAGGAGCACAAGAAGAACTATGCCACCCATGATCTAGAGCTTGCAGCCATAGTACATGCTCTCAAGATGTGGAGACATTACTTGATGGGTAGAAGATCTGAGCCCAGAACAGATCACTGTGGACTGAATTATTTGTTTGATCAGCCTACTCTGAATGCTAGGCAAGCAAGATGGCTAGAATTGTTATGTGAGTTTGATTTCGAAATCAAGCACATAAAGGGAAAAGAAAGCAAGGTAGCCTATGCACTCAGCCGGAAGGTACAGGAAATGCATGTGGCATCTCTAAGTATTTTCCAATCATATTTGAGACAGCAGATTGCAAATCATGTTGTCGGAGATGAATTGTATGAAAATGTAAAAGACATATTGCAGTAGCAAAGTCTTGAGAAGAGGTATGAGGGATATAAATTAGAAGAAGATGGAATTCTCACTTTTAAAGGAAAAATTTATATTTCGAATGTAGCATATTTGAGGAGAGTTGTTATGGATGAAATCCATCAAGCTCAGTATTCTGGTCACCCAGGATAGTAGAAGACAATTGCTACAGCTAGAAGGAAGTACTTTTGGCCAGGTATGAAAAAGGACATGGCTGAATACATTTCAAGGTGCAAGGTAAAGGTAATGAAATGTCAATAGGTAAAGGTTGAGCATAAACATCCAATAGGTTTGTTGTAGCCTTTGCCAGTTCCAGAATGGAAATGGGAAGTTATTTCAATGAATTTTATTACAGGATTTCCGCTGACTTGGAGACAACATGATTCCATCATGTTTGTAGTAGAGAAGTTGACAAAGGCAGCAAATTTTATACCAGTGAAGTCTATGCATAAGACTGATGACATCGCAAAGATTTTCATGAGGGATATTTTCAAATTGCATGGATTGCCAAAAGCAATAGTTTCTAACAAAGATGTCAAGTTCACTTCCAATTTTTGGAAGGGGTTGTTTGCATATTTGGGTACAAAGATAAACTTCAGCACTGCATACCATCCTCAGACAGATGGGAAAACAGAAAGAGTTAATCAGGTGCTTGAAGACATGCTTCACATGTATGTGATGGACAAACCAACCAAGTGGGAAGATTACTTACACTTGGTAGAGTTTGCTTAAAACAGTGGATAGCAAGCATCCTTGGGGATGAGTCCATATGAAGCTTTGTATGGAAGAAGGTGTAGGACACTAGTGATTTGGGATAACCCAGTGAACAGAGTTGTGCTTGGACTAGAATTGCTTAAAGAAATGGAGCAAGAAGTTGTAAAGATTAGGTAGAATCTAAAAGCAGCACATGACAGACAGAAAATCTATGCAGATAAGCATAGGATGAACAGAGAGTTCAGTGTTGGGGATCATGTTTACCTCAGAGTGAAGGCAAAGAAAATTTCCTTGAAGCTTGGAAGTTGTGCCGGGCTATCACCTAGATATTGTGGGCCGTTTGAAGTGCTTGAAAGAATAGGGCCAGTTGCATATAGACTTGCATTGCCTGCTAGTACTAGAGCTCATAATGTTTTTCATGTTTCTTTTCTTAAGAAATATGTACATCAGCCTAACCATGTGATAAATTGGGATGTGATTCAGGTGGAGCCTGAGGGAGATTTCCAAATCGAGCCAATGTGCATCCTCGACAGGAAGGTCACAATGCTCCGGAACTGAGCCATAGGGCAAGTAAAGGTGCAATGGGAGCACTACAGACCTGAAGAGGCTACGTGGGAGCTGGAGGATGCCGTGTGATTGGCACATCCATTTTTGTTCAATCCTACAAAACACAAAGGAAGTACCAGTGTAGCATTTTGTTTAGATTTTGTAAAGCACTGAGGACAGTGCTATTGAATGGGGAGGGGAATGTAACACCCTGATTTTGACCCCGTTTGCATTAAATATACATGATACATATATTGTAAATAATCTTGGTGCAAAGCTAAAGGCCAAGGCCCCACCATCGATTTGGATATGTTATGTTACAGATTAGAATGGTCATCGATGATATATCAGGAAATACAGCATATATTTAATTGTGGCATCATGTAAAAATGCATTTTAATTAAATAACCCAACCAGCTATGTTCACGGCAACTAAATTGAGAAGGGGCATGATTCCAAAGGGTAAGGAAGGGGAATATTGAACATTGATTCATGGGGGAAAACCATGTGTCACCACTCTCTTTGTCTCCTTAAACCACCTTAATTATTCCATTGTTAGGGGGAGCAGCGATTGGCTGGCAGGAAAACCACCACCATGCCCACGCCTGCTCACTCTCCCCACGACGCATCTATTGGTCTCTCCACTCACCAGATCGAAAGTCTGTCCATATTCCATCACGCTGAGCGAAATTAAAGGAATCCATAATTCATTGTGGATGGTTCGCCATTCCTTTCAGACACGGCCTGCTAGTCGAAAAACATTCTCCTCTGTTCATGCAGAGTTTTGTATATTTCCCCCATCAATTGCAGACTGTGTATAGTTCTGTTATGTCCATCATTGGTTGGAGGCTATGATTTTCTTGGATAGTTAGACAGGTTGCATTTTTGTCTTCCCGTATAGAGTGATAGTCTGCTCTTTCTCTCATTCCTCTTCCTGCGAAATTTCAGACTGTCGATTGTATGAAGGGTCAACCGGGTGCTGTGAGTCCCTATGCCATGTGGTCGGTGGTTTCATCCACATTTTTTTTTGTTGTGTTTCTTTTTCCCCTCATGCACAGACTGAGAATCGTTTTCCTTTCCCATTGTTGTCTGTGTAATTTATCCATCGATTTCCTTGAGGAATTGTTGTGGGTTCATAGTGTTGTGGGATGTTGTTTGACACAATGGTTTGACTGTGTTTTTCTCCTGTAAAAGCTTGAGTAGCTGTTTGGCTGCTTGCATGCAGTGGTTTTGTCCTCCGACTGCCTTGGAGTGGTGAATGAGGGCCTGAGGTGCTTGATAAACCTGGTGGGTTGAGAACCACACAGACAGAGCTACTGAGCTAGATTTCTTCTCCACAACCCCTGAAGAGCACTAGAGGGAAGATCAGGGTCTGAGGGACTGTGTTGCAGAGAAGGGATTGACTTCCTTGTGTTGGGTGTGTGTGGGTGTTCTATAAGCCATGATGGCTCTGGTGTTGGTGTATGTAGCTCTTCAGTGAGCTCACCAGCTTAGCATTAGCCTTTTCCAACTCCTGGATGGCCTGATAAACCCAACTCTGTTGGCTTGGCTGATCGGTTGTTCGCCTAATAAACCACTGTGTTGGCTTGGATGATCTATGTACCCTTGTGGGTTGTTATCCTTGGCTATGTGTAAGCCTATTAGTTCCTTATTCCTTGGGGAATCATGCCCAGCTCAAGGGTGGCAGCGTTGCTGAGACATTAAAGAGCACGCGAGCCTATGGTTGGGTGGAACATTGCGGTGACGTAGCTGGTTGCAGAACACGTTCATCATAAGATAAGTATTCTTGCCTAACTTGTATCTGCAATTATAATTACCATTTATGAACGATGTTATACATGTTAAATGATGATTTGTATATGCATGAGTGTTGATTGATATGTTTGCTTCCGTTGTGTATATGAATGGTTATGATTCGTAATATGTTTTATGTTTTAAGTATCATGCTTCAGCACTATATGTATGTATGTTCATGTTCATGGGGCTAGATTCCCGGATTATTTGATGTATCGTAGCATCCTCTTCACCGGTTGGAGGGTCGGGGACGTTACAATAGCACAAATTAAGAAATTAAAAAGAGAAAATAGATTGCAAGAAGAAATCCAAGAGAAATTCCACCAAAAGGAAGTGGATCTCCAAAATGAATTCAATAAGAATCTATTACAAAAAAATGAAGAAAATTCTTGCTTAAAAAATTTGAATCAAGGGTTGATTGAACAAATAAAAAAATAAAAAATTGAGAAGTTAAAAAAATCCTCAGAGTTAATATCAACCAGTAAATCAAGAGAGTCACAAACAATTGAAGTTTCTACAAGGGTTCCACAAACAGCTTGAATGCCTTATTGTCACCCAAATCACATAAGTTGTTACAACCAACATCAAATTAAAGTAGAAAATAAACATCATTCTTCTTATAGACAAACAAACTACAACCTTGAAAATGAACAAAAACAACATTGACAACTTTTATGGAAGCCCAAATTAAGAAGTTATGTACGAGCAGACGATCATCAAACAATTCCAATGAAGGTATATTTGGGATGGATCACTTCCAAAAAAATGCAACACGTTAGTTCAACAATCCGAAGATTATACCGCCTAGTTTCATCAAGCATCATAGTTCCAAGCCCACAACATCATGAAAAGTCATTACGAGCAAGAGAACAAAGTCATACAATAAATTATGCTTTGAATACAAAGCAAATTCTAAGGGAGAGGTAATGTAATGAACAAAAATATATAATAAATAAACACTAAATAATTATCAATAATTAAATAAATAACTCTTAACGAAGAGTGTAAAAAATATAAAATAATATATTAATTATAGTTATTAATTACTAAGTGAAAGGGTGTAACCCTTCACTACACATGCTCAAGCCTATAAAGGCGAGCCTCAATGTAATCACTTATCACTTATATATCAATTTATACATCATTTTATATCTATGGATATGTGGGTTATTTCAGAAATTACGGGTTCATCCCAAGTTAATTGAGAACATCCAACTATGGATGCTACACCATGGTGTTAAGATCAATTGATGACAATTGTATGAACTATGGCATGCATTTTTCTAGGCCAAGTTTTGCATATTTACACTCTGTGTTTTGACATAACAACTTATAATTTTAGTAAGCAATTTTAAATTTGGCATTTCAAAGCATGAAATAAAAATATGCATTTTTTATCCTATGGGACCTTGATAAGATACATATGTTCTGTCTTCATACTAGAGTCACAATACCTACTTATTACAGTCTTCATAATCATCAGAAACATATCCTTTGAGGGAATGTACTTTCTAATAACATAGATGTAGCATAATGAATTCATTTAAATGTGATTATGAATTCTTAGAATGCATTTTTATGCTTATGGTTGGAATTTACACCAAGTGTCCATAACAATCAGAAGGGTTAAAATTGCATTTTTCATAGGTCAACTATGAGCATATGAGGTTAAGTTATCTAAAATCAACACAAGTATGTTCTTCTAAATATATCGAGCTATTATATTGTTAAATATGAGTTTTCATTGATGTCAAAAAGGGTGGAATTTGAGAACCATTAACAAAATTCCCAAAATACGTTAACGATGATGACATTCCAGGACACTTGGATACCTCTTTGAAGCCCTTGTTATCTCAAAGATTGGATCTAATGTATAAGAGATTTTTGCAAGCCTTGAGTGAATTCCTAATAAACATAAAATTGGATGAATTCATGACAACCATAACAATGATGAGACATTGGACTCATAGACAATTTAGAAGCATGAAGAAGAAGATGACACTCAAATTCCAAGTATGAATTAGTCATGAGGACAGTTGTGTCAAGTAATATTCCCATGCTAACAAAGCACATAATCAGCATATAATAATGTGGAAAATATCAAAATAGACCTTCTAAAACTGAAATCACTGAAAAAGACCCAATAATGCAGGTCAAGCGGGCATTTTTATGAACAAGTGAAAACTGGGTTCAAATCAAAACAATCACCATTTTGTGAAATTAATTGTGGGAAAATGGAACAAAATTTTACACATGTGAAATAGGATCTTTTCAAAAAAAAAAATTCTCCAACCCCATGGTATTAATATCAATTTATGACACTTGTACAGACATTGTCGTGCATTTTTCTAGGCCAAGTTTTGAATATTTACACTCTATGTTTTGACATAACAACTTAGATTTTTTTTCATGACAAATTAGAATTTTGGTCATTAATTTTGAATTTATCCAAGATACTGGAAAATTATGCATAAAAATATGTTAGATACATATAGTTTGATACTTTTTACTCAAATTTGTATTCTATTGTTTTCTGGAACAACTAGAATGCTAAATTTACTCTAATTATTCTATTTACTCTATTTACACTATTTTTGTAGAAAAATTAGAATGCCAGTTATTTTCTCTATTGTTTACTCTATTACTGTATTATTTTCAATAAGTATACTTAACATGTTATAAAGTTAACAATATCCAAATTGATAATTTAAGTTGTGTCTAGTTGACTTCATACACATTTGTTATTTTTATTATAGTTCTAGTAGTTCAACATGCAACATGTGCATGCGTCCTCAGCGTGCATCCCCTATCTGCATTCTGGGCGTGTCAGCATCCTTTTCATGCAATTTCACCGTTCCTAACCACCAATTCATTGTTAGTCATAGAGTCAAAATAGGTGTCTTGCTAAATGGAAACAATAGAAACAACAGCCTCAGATTCCATGCCATCAGCTGAAGCAAGGGGTTACCTGATTAAGAGGTTCATTGTAAAAAAAATTCCAAGAGAGCGTTGATGAATGTAGTAATAGAAACATATGGAAAACATGTATGTAAATGTCCTACTAAAAGTAGGAGTGCATCATTTTATTTTCGTTCAATTTAATTTCAGAAATGAAGAGATAGACTATGCCATCTCTAATTATGATGACTAGTCGAAGGGATTGCTTATTTTTGGGAGGAGGGTTTATCTGGACCCTGATTTGGTGTCTAGAGCAACAAAAATTCCATGTAGGGAGGTATTAATGTTGACCTCCAAGAAAACCCCCAAAGTAGAAAAGGGTGAGATGGCAAACAAAATATGTGGAAAAAAGGTTTATGTTCCCAGGAATGGTTTAAGGATACAACATGTTCCCCTGGGACTGTTTAAAATCTGGATTCAAATTGTCCTTAGGACAATTATGAATCATCACAAGAAAGATATTTTTGTTCATTGTATGAAGTTGGTGATTCACTGGGTTGAAGACATGGCCATAGATGTCCCTCATATATTGGAAAAAAATTGCATTTTTCATTGTAGGAGAGAAAAATGGAGTAAAGTTTAGTTACCCCTGTGCATTGCAAAAAAATTATTGACTTATATCAACACAATGTTATAGAAGCAATCAATTTTAAAAATACATACATTAGGAGGTCTAAACTGGAGAAAATTAACCAATAAGTTCACCTACAATCTCCAGAGTACAATGTACAAGCAGTTGAAGAGCCTTTGGAGAACGATATGGAAGGTATGGGAAGTGACCCTACATTAGACAACTATGAAGAACTTGATGTTGTCTCAAATATGGCAGCATTACTTAAAGGCACTAAAACGAATGGAAACAAGTCATAGGATTTTGAGGATTATGAACAGGAACATAGTGATGATGATATTTCCGCAACAACAGAAATTCAACTTGGTATAGGTACACCTCCATTGTTGGTAGTTGAGAAAATTTTCCCTCAAAATATTATTTCGATGGTCAATTCATTTTTAATCTATTTAATGAAATGTTGCATTTCAAAAAAAAAACTGCCATGGAGGAGGAACTATGTATGATTAAGGATTTGCAAATTTTGGACCTCTTAAAGGTATGGGCTATTTTTCAATGATATTTTTTTTTAAATTTCAGAAGCAGAGTTGCCAAATTCCATTTTCAAGCCTCCTTTTGCCATATTTTTATGGGTTAAAAAATGTTTACTCCAAAAATTGAATTTTTTTTGTATAAGCTACATCATAAAATCCTTAGAAATTAAAATATTCTTAGAATTGTATCACTAAATATTTTACGGTTGGAATTTTAAGAATTGGAAATATTAGCCAAGGTTTATACACTTTTAAATCTGTATTGATCCTTAAAAAATTTCATGCTTATAGGAAGTTGCAGGGTTACAAAAATCACTTATGGATACTGTGCGTCATTCAAAAAGCATAGTAGATGGAAAAGTCCGAGAAATTGATGTTATGCGTACAAATTTGATAGAATTGTAACTGATTTTAAAAGGGAAAATGCACAAGACAAAATAGCAAATGAAACTGAGCTGAAGAAAAGATACAGAAACCATAACGAGATTGGAAAATGAGCAGAGAAAAAGACCGAAGGTTTTGAACATTCTGCATCTAAAGACCGTTATTACCGAGGAAACGGGACTGAAGAATGAAATCAAGCAAAAAGACAAATTAATTGAAATTTTGAAGAAATATTTTTAAAAGAAATTCTATTAAGAGGTTAATAGACATGTATATAAGATAGAGAAATATAAAAGAAAATAGGAAAAAATGAAAAAAGTCATTTCTAAAAAAGAAGAAGAATCTAAAATTTGTAAGGGACTGAGTACGGGTATGATTTCTATAGGAACTTATGATCCCATTGCACACCAAATGGATTTATTTAACTATGAGTGTTCTATACAAACCTGAGAGAAGGAACTGGATAAAGTTTTTAAAACAATAGAAGTTGGTCAAGAATTCAAAGAGCGGTTGCAAAAGTATAGTGCCTTCTTAGAAAAGCAAGAGAATTCCTTGATAAAATATTTTGCAGCAATGAATGTTGGAGGTGATATTTTCAGGTCATCAACCATACTTGAAACATTGAAAGAGAAGGTAGATGAGAGGGATGCTAAGATTAGAGAGCTCAAAATGAAAAAATTGGAGAACAAATAGGCACAACATTTGGGATGTAAGAATGAGATACAAGAATTGAAATCCCAAATTGTCACTCTACAGCAGAAGGACATTCTTTAGGTAGTAGCAGTTGTATATGCTCTAGATGAAATAGATTTGAGGGCACAATGGTTGGAGACAAAGACACAGCAAATGAAGAAAAATTTGGTTGAAGTCCAATTTGAGTTAAAATATTCAAACAATCTTCTTCAACAAAAGGAAAATGAACACTCTCACAAATATAAGAAAAATGTGGAAACGTTGAAGAAGTACATTGAAGATAAATGTAGAATGCAAGACAATTTGGTAAATTGTAGGAAGAAAGTGAAATAATTAGAAGAAAAACTTAAAACATGCACCTAATGTAGTTTCAGAGGAACCGAAAGCTTCTAGATAAGGCAAGAGAGAATGTTCAATTTTTGTTTTGTCTAGAAGAGGAGGGCTTGTAGCCTAAACCTCCCAAGCATCCTAGAACATTGGAATAACATTATTTATGTATGATGTGTAAGGAAATACTTTTGAAGGTTTAATACATAAATTGATATATGTGTGCATGTATTTCTCGGGGATGTATATTACTTTGATGCATTTAATGTGAATGGTAATTTTGAATTTTTTATTCATGGGAAAAAAAGCACTACTTGCTATTCATTTCAATCAAAGTAGATATTGTGTTTACATCAATTTTCTTCCAAGAAAAATAAAATTTCAAAAATATCCATATGCATCAAAGAATGCGTAAAATAGTAAAACACACCATTTAAAACTTAAATCACCAAAAAATACCTAATAATGAGGTCTAAGCGAGCATTTTTCTAAACTGGTGAAAACTGGGTTCAAACGAAAAAAACTGTATTATTATTAATGAACGTTAAATCACATAGTTAATATACCTTATGTTCATGGAACCAGGGATGATTTTAAGGAACCATACTTATTTAAAAGTGTATAAATGTTGGAAAATATTACCAATTCTTAAAACGCCAACTATAAAATGATTGGCAATACTTTTCAAAAAATATTTTAATTTCCAAAGATTTTATATCATTTATATAATAATTTGGCGATTTTTAGCATGAAAAAATTTTACCCCATCAAAATTGGGTGAAACAGGGCTTCAAAAAATGCAAAATGGCAAATCTTTTTTGGGAGAAAAACATGGAAAAATAGCCACTGGGATAAAATTCGCCCCTAAAATTATCCCTGCATGGAACTTGAATATCAGATAATAGGATGAACATTGATATGATAGAAAAAACAGGAAAATGAATGAATATACAAAGTTCACAAACTGGTTTTCTCCATACATCCATTCAGAAGACTATTTGTATTCAGAATGATATTTTGAAAAGAAATAAAAGATATTTGAATATCAATGAAATACTATAGGAAATCACATTAAGTACCTCACAACAAGTAAAATAATCCATGGTCTGAAAGACAATAAAACCTAAGCTAGAATTGTATTTGTATTCAAATAACATAAATAAATGTTGGCATACACAAAGTTACATGATATGACCATAAAGTAAGAATAATTTTGATGGTAGATTATTATAGAGTAATAAAAAATTTCCCTTTAAAATTTTTCCCAAAACTCACTCACGATCCTCATCACTCGAACCCTCCTTTTGAGCATGCCTACAACTCAAAATTCACAAAATATTACAAAAACACATTTTCGTGGACTTCTTGTAGCGCTTCTACAATTTTTTGTAAAGTGATTCTAGAAATTATGGAAGGCTTCCTGTAACCAACAGTTCAATAATTAACCATGATACAACTCAACATGTAAAATATCTTTCCATCTACCTTATATATGACCTCGACCGAAATCTGAAATGCTTATTGCTTGCGAACATTCTTATTTATAGTCTCTGTAAAGTCTTAGTTAAGCATGCCCAGTTGCCTCTGCTAGAATTCTGGGGATGTATAGTGCTTGATGTGTGTTTTTCTCTTGTAAACACTTTTCCTTAAATACTCTATTCCTTTTTAGCAACTTCTTTGTTTTGTTTATGCAATTGCTTCTTCTTCTTGAATGTCTTTTGAGCCCAAGCACACAATTTGTTATGCTTAGCAATAATGGTATCCAGTGTTTTCTTAATTTTTTCTCCTTCCCTTTTCATTGTAATTTTCTCATCCTTTAGATTTGTATTTAAGTACTTATACGTCTAAAATATCCTTTGAAGTTCTTCCACTTTATTAAGTATTTTATTTTCTGGATGAGGTGAGACCATGAATGCATGTACCTCTACTTCTTTAATGTGTGCATTCTCCACTGGATTAGAGTCTTCATTGTATGAATATGGTATATTTACAACATTCTCCTCTACTTCCTTCACTTTATTTAGATAGGATGAACTTGGAGCTATTTACTCTACATCATGCTATGTTTCAGAATCTGTTTGGTCACTATAATCATCTCTAGGCAATATGGAAATTCCTCTAACCCTTTCTCAATATTTGTTAAAATATGAGAAAGCAGATTTTCTATCCTGACATCTCATTCTTATTCTTCATCTTAATCATCCTCAATAGTGATAACAATGTTTTTCTTCAAACACGAATCCATAGCAACTGTTAGCATTAAGCCTAAGCTTATTAGTATGGCAAGTGTGCGGCCTTCTGAACATAGGCTCTTATTGTATCTTATTCCTAGTTTCTGACAAAATTTCTTGAATTCTTTCTTTGTAATTATGCTACGGGAAGGTTCCAATATGTCTTGTTCTTGACCTTCTTGTATAGGCTCTTCTACAATATCCTTAACAACCGAGTCAGTCAATGTAACTCCTCCTTTGTTTCTAGTATATGGATTTTCAACTCTAGGAATTGAAAACTTTCATTCCGGAATATAATCTATTCTATGGAATTGTCATATCTTCCTCCTCAAACACAATCTTCCTTTTTCTACTCTTAGTCCTTTTTTCAATGAATTCTTATTTATACTTTGCATTTAAGGATTCACCAACAAGGCTATTTAGGGTTTCAAGAGTCCTCTCTTTTCTAGAAAAGGTCTCTATTATAGTTTCCTAAATTTATTTACCTTCTACATTGAAACTAAACCAGAACAGAAAGTGTTTCCAAGTTTTCTATACTTTATTAATCCCTTCCCATAATTAACAATTCAATTAAACTATAATGAAATATACTGTGTTGAGTGTTCTCAGGATGAGTTTGAACTGTAACTGATATCTTTGTCAAACTTTTCAACAAGAAGAAGGGAAGATTAATATTTTTTTCTCTAGAAAGATGCAACAAAACCCTCATATGATAAGAAAAGGTAACACTATGTCTACCTTCATAGGTAATGTATCTCTGCACCATCTTCAACAATTCTATCCATTATTCTTTCAACCGGCTCCTAGGAATGTCTTTCTTTCAATCGGGATTATTGTGTTCTACTTTCAAAAACTTGTTGTAGTCTACATTGATACCTTTGTTTTAAACAATATTTCACCATCCATAGGTAGACTTGCTGCAACAGCGATAGATTCCTCTGTTACTTGTAACTTTAAACTTCCCAAATCCAATGTGGAACCATCGAACCTCTCTGCAAATCCTATGCAACTTCATTATTGAAACCCTTCATTTTTTCACACAAACCAAACCACACCACTTTCTTAAATTTCTCAGCACATTCTGGATAGCCTTCGAGCCACTCAACACCCTTGGGTTTGTGACACAAAACTTGTTCTCATTTCCTCCACATTCTTTTGCAAAGGCCTGTTTCTTTCTAATTATGGCTTAGTATGCCATCAATTGGAATGAAATTACAAAATAAACTCGAGTTTCAAAAAATAAAGGAAAGGCCCCTAAATATTATCTTTTTACAATTATGATTCAGTGTGCATGAAAATCATATCAAGACCATACTTATCAGTACAACATTTGGTCGCATTATCAGGAAATTCAAGAACGACACATGCCACTGTGATGTGAAATGAGGAGGTGTATATTCACTTAATAAAAAACATCTGAAACGAATTCATCACCTTTTATGAAAATATTTTCATTAACTAATGGATTACGGTATACTACTTAATGGATAATGGTATACTACTTAATGGGTAATGGTATACCTTGTAATGATTAAGTCATGGAACCATGGATTACCTCTTAGGACTTTTAAATTTTCGACAATGCATCCTTTAAATCATGGTCAAGATTCCACTAATAGAAAGTGGAACTTTCATTAGAGCGCTCTTTAGAAATTTTGCACTTTTTGCTACTAGAAGTCTGAACTTCCATCAACAATTGTATTCTTTCCTGTAATTTAAACTTGGGGCCAACAAAAGTATTGCTATGCAATAGAAATACTTCTTGATGGGATTATCTAATCATGTGATACTCTATCTTTGACCACTTATTGAATCAAAACAAATATAACTCAGGAATGAGCAGACCACTTAAAAGGGAATTAAGACGAGGTTTTAAGAAAATTCATGAAAATTGAAAAGGTTCTAACACCTTCCAACATTTATTAAATTTCCAAAATTTGGTAACATAAATGTTTCCACAGTGGAATAAATTTCCAATAGAGAAAGATCACTAGAAATGCTTATTGCACCATAAGTTTATTTCAAAATTTTGCATACAATGTTGCATTCTGATCATCTAGGACTTTTTTCTTTTTGTCTTGTCTCTTACTTCTTATAATGACATCAGTTGTTTAGAATTCTCATCATCCATATTTAGGACATCCACAGTTTCCCCTTGAAATTCATGTGTTTTAACACTCTTCCCTATACCATTTATCAAGGATGGAACACCATTTTTATTGGTCGTCATAGCATCCATCATTGGAATATTAATAGCAGTTGCTCCGTACACTTCTTGTGTTTCACTAATTTTACTTTTGTAACACCCCGTTTTTGACCTCATTTGCATTAAATGTATATTATGTATATATTGTAGTTAATAATGGTGTGGAGCTAAAGGAAAAATCCCCACCATCGATTTAACGTTTTATGTTTTGGTGATTAAAATCGTTTCCGATGATATTTCGTGCTAGTCGGCACATTATAATTTTGGCATCATGTAAATATGCAATTTAATTAAAAACCCCAACCAGCTATGTCAATGCAACAAATAATGAGATGGGGGCATGATTTCCTAAGGATAAGAGGGGGAAATATATAACCTTTGGGGCCAATGGGGAAAATCCAAATGTCAATGGGAGAACCCATCAAACTATCAACTACCTTTCTTGTCTCATTCACCCAATCATTTAATTCTTCCAGAAATCGGTTGAAGTAGTTATTGCATGGGGATGGGAAGAGTATGGGCAGAAAATTCGAATTTGGGGAAAATCCATTTTTGGGCAAAAACGTCTTTTACTTTTGGGGCAAGAAAACACCCAAAATGCATGCGCATTTGGCCATACATCCACGTTCTCCATTTTTCCTCATGCAGTGAAGCTTGGGAGCTATTTTTACCTTCACGATTTTTCTGTTGTGTGTTCTCATTCACGATTTTGGGGCTCCTAGACGTTTTCCTCATCATCAGTCATCCACGTTGGGGCTCTCTCAAACTGCTGGAAGTTTCTCTGTGTGTGAAATTTGTTCTTGGGTCTGCTGTGTATATTTTCCCTCACATGGGCAATCGTTTCTTCATTTTCCTCATGCAAAGAATTTTTTTTTTGTGATGATCTGTGGTTGGGTCTCTTCCCCAATGTTTTTGTTGCATTTTCTCCATTGATCTCCAAGTTGGAAATCATTTTTGTGTTTCCCAACGATTTGGAGGAGAGACCATGTTCTCTTGGTTGTTGATGAATTCATTTTTGGCCACGTTAGGGCCAAAACATCCCAGGGATATGAATTGTTGTTAGGGGGTTGTTTTCACCCACCCTGGCAATTCATTTTGTTGCCAAACTATTTTCCTCAACCCAAAAATTGTGTATATTGATGTGTATCCAATTGAGCTTTGGTCTGTATTGAATTGGGAGTGGAAATGGGGCTTAACCAGCTTGATAAAATTAGTGTGTGAAGGAACCTCACAGACAGATCTAGGGGGTTGGTTTTCTTCTTTGCAGACCCTGAATAGCACTGGAAGGGAAGGCATAGCCCAAGGGACTTTGTAGTAGAGAAGGGGATGCTTCCTTTTGTTGGTTGGGTAGATGTTTAGAAGCTAGGCTAGATTTGGTGTAGGTGTCCATGGCTCTGTTGAGGAGCTCACTAGCTTAGCAGTCAACCTATCCATCTCACTTGCAACCTGATAAACCTAATTGTGTTGGCTTGGCTGAATTTTGTGGTGTCATTGTCTATGTGTGAGCCTGTTAGGGTTCCCTTATTCCTTGTGGGAATCATGCCCATCTCAGGGGTGGTAGTGTTGCTGAGAGATTAAGGAGCACACTGGCCTATGGTTGGGTGGAACGTTGCAGCGATATAGCTGGTTGCGGGACGAGCTTCTTCATAAGATAAGTATTCTTGTGTTTAAATATCTGCATTTACATTTGACAATGAATTACAGTGAACATGTGAATGAATGGAATGGATTTGCTTCTGGTGTGTGTTAAACATTTATTCATATGTGCATGTTATTAATTCAATGCATTTCTATTTATGTTCATGGGGCTAGTTGCCCGGGTAGATAGTATTACGGTAGTGTCCTCTTCACCAGTCGCAGCATTGGGGACGTTACAACTCTCTAAATTTCCTAAGGATGAAACACCGATGTTACAGTAACTTTCACTTTCCATCATAGGTATGTAAACAATTTCCCCATTCATTTCTTTTGTTTCATCAGTTTGCGTTGCCATTATTCTCTTTGATGAAACACCTACAATTTTATTGTTTGTTTTTTACAGCAATGGTTATAATATATTAAGAATGTGGTGTAACCACAGAAACCGAACCAGTTTACAAAATTCCCTTGAGGTAGTGGCAATAGGAGTTCAAAGTCTCAACATACGCCCTTATGGAAGTTTCCTGAGAGGAGCTCAGTCTCCTTTGGAAGGGATTCTTTCCAAACAACTCTAGCAAATTGATAGGAGATGAGAATATACTCAATGTTTTCTTCATTGTTGAGGTAGAAGAGACATCTCGTTGTGCCTTCCCAACCTTTTTTCTTTAAGTTATCCCCAGTAAGAATTTTGTTGTGGATAACCATCGACATGAAGAAGTCAATTTTAGGGAGACTTTTAATAGCCCAGATACTTTTCCAGATGGCAGGATTCTTGAAATTTCCGGTATTCGAAACCAGCTTGTATCTTGCTAAGGTAGAATAACTACCAAAACTGTCCCCCCAACCTCTTGAATCTTTAGTTGTTATGGATTCAGGGGACTTCCCTTTTAAGTTACTAAGGAACTGCTCCTTAACACTTTCCAACTGAATTGGGCATGGAATATCCCATCTCTTCCAGGATCCATCAGGATTCAATTCTGAAATGTCCCAGATGGTAATCAAGTTCCTTCTTTGCATGTCTTCTTTGAGATTCCCCATACCCTGAACCTGGGCCAGCGGGGGATCGCCCATGATCGAGTCCTCCCACACCTTTATTTGTTTTCCATTCCCAGGAATCCACATGATCTTAGCATAGAAAAAGGGAAGAGCTTTCAACAGGATAGGGAGGATGGAAAATCCCTTTCTAACCCTAGGGGGTTTGTCAAGGCATCTAAGGCGATTATTGGAAAATTATTTTTTCCACAGGGCCGCTTTGGACCACATCAACTTACCTGAGATAATATTCTAGACAATTTTGGCTCTAAGCGCTACATTTTGCAAAGCCAGCTTCCTGATTTGAAATCCTCCTTGCATCAAGGGCTTGACCACTTTTTCCCAACTAACCAGGGAGAGTTTCTTCTCATTTTGCTTCCCACCTTTCCAGAGGAATTTTTTGAGCAGAGATTCAATGCTAGCCAGAACACCTTTTAGAGTGATCGGGATGGAACACTGATATATGGGAATACTAGATAACACTTATTTTATAAGGACTACCTTCCCGTCTGGATTCAGCCAATTTTTTCCCCAAGTACTTATCCTATTTTTAATTTTATCAATTATAGGGAGCCAAGAGGAGGATTTCGGAGCGACTTTGAAAATAGGGACTCCAACGTACTTGAAATCATCCCACTGAGTTTTTCCATTGATGCCCAGGATTCTGCTAAAGTCTGCCATTTCTCTAGGGTTGCAATTCCAGCTAAGAATTTGACTTTTATTGTAGTTGATGAGACTACCCGAAGCTTCTTGATAGTAGTCTAGTTCTATTTTAAAATACCTGGCCGAGATCACACTTTCTCCCCCTAGGAGGATAGTATCATTAGTAAACTGGGCATGGTTCACATATTTGACACCTTGGGCAATGCAAATCCCAAGCAGCTCATTATTTTGCTGATAGAGATTGAGATGAAAACTTAGAACGGAGGCTTGAATAACAATAGAGCACATGGGGGCGTCACCTAGAGACCAATATGATATCACGTCCGTTCATATTGGGGGGGTTAAAATTAAAAAATTAAAAGTTAATATATTGGTGGTATATTAGGGGTAAAAAGGATTTTTTTTAAACTATATAAATATCCAATATGTTGAGGGATATTTTATTCCACAATCCTGCCCACGCCCTTCACCAGTCCTCCAAGCCTGCCTTCACCCCTGTGTATGTTGCATAGGTTTTCTGTGGCCGCGCCCTTCGAGCTCCAAGCCTGCGTGCACCTAGGTTTTCTATGGCCGCGCCCTTCACCAGAGCTACAAGCGCATAGGTTTTCTGTGGCCGTGCCCTTCGAGCTCCAAGCCTGTGTGCACCTAGGTTTTCTATGGCCGCGCCCTTCACCAGAGCTCCAAGCCTGCGTGCACCCTGAAGACGCTTCTTTCTTCCAAGACCAGAAATGTGGAACAGAAAATTGCAGATCTTTCCATTTCATCTCGAGAGACTAGAGCAAGCACACGGGATTCACTGAGTGTCCGGGGGTTCCACGGAGCGTGCTCTAGATTAATCCTCTAGCCCTCACGACACATTGAGACTTCAGCAATCGAACAGAGTGTAGAGCAGCTTCCATGAGCGCAGCTGGTAATATTCTCTTTTTATTTGTTATTGATTTCTCAGCTCCTATTTCTTTACTTTTGGTTTTGAAGAAGAGGAAGAATCTATTTTGCTTCCAAACTATGAGACGAGGCCCCCAAAGAATTAGAACAATTATGCTTTTAGGATTTGAGACTAGGAATTGCTTTTATCCTTTAAGTATGAAGAATCAAAATCTGGATAGTAATAGCTAGTGTCTCAGTGTGGTAGTATGTAGTAGATGGTGGGATTTCTGGCTTGGCTGCTCTGACTATGGTATTATATTATCTAAGATATGCTACCGAAGCTACTGATGGTGGTATTAAAACAGAGTGAAGGGAAGCTATTACTATTACTAGTGCAAAAACTAGTTCTGGTACTGGAGCTTAAACTGGTTCATCGACTGGAGCATAGCATCTTGGTCAATGGAATCAATACCTAGCTAGGCCTGGTGCTGGTACTACTGCCATTGGTGGTTGTGGTTACTTTGTGGTTTTCTGCCCGCGCCCTTCACCAGTGCTCCAAGCCTGCATGCACCCTGCATACGCTGCATAGAGTTTTCCTGTGGTTTTCTCCATCCTGTTTTCTTTGGCCATTTGCCGTCTTCAAATTCAGCCATGTTGATCACAAATTTCTACTCCCCTTCTCTTAGCCATGGACATCAAACTGCTCATCCAACTCTGGGATGGAAAGCCTCTAATCTAATTAAATAACTCAAACAGCCCCAGCAATGTCCATTTCAAGGACCCAGTCAAGGAAACCATATGGAATTCTTGTTGCAAGATGTTGTTGCTCTACGGCTCCTAAGCTCAAGGACGAACTGTTATCTACAATTGCAGCCTCTAATGGCACCATAAGCAAGGATTCCATGGCTCTCATATCGTCTCTGGGGAAGCTCAACCCCAATCCAGATCTCAGACTTGTTTCTCATCTCTACAATGGCTGCTTCGAATTAATCAGTGGGTCCTTCAAAGGCACCGGCAAGCCTGGAGAAGCTCAGAAAATAGTGGAGAAAACAGTTACTCTCGGCAGGGTTACTTTCAATGCCTTCAAGCCAACTGACATTGAGGTTCAGATGAAACAAATTTATAACCATGTGGGTATAGAGGGCGAAGAGGCTTACAATCTACTAATCCAATTCTCAGTCACTTCAGATGGTATATCCCCAATGGAAGGCATGTTCATAAACAGAGCTGTGTATAGCATATCTGGTTCAACCAGGATGGATCTCAGATTTGAGTCTTCTGCTATGGTTCCTCTTAATCCTTAGAGGGATTTGGATTCATGGCTTAAGCTCTTCAAGGATGTTAATCCCACTATGGATGAAGAAGGATCTGCAATAGTGACTCTGTCCCCTGCCAAAGGCTCTCTTGACTATATTTATCTTGATGATGACCTGAGAATTACAAGGGGAAATAGAGGAGCAATCATTGTTGTTAAGAGGCTACAGAACAAAGTCATCCATCTTTGAGATGTGATTCCAATTCTGTAAGTATTGATGGCCCATAACTGTTCATGTAGTAAGTAAATTTATTAGCAGTAGGAAGTAGATATAGTTGTTCACTATTAGCATAGATTTATTCCCAGTTGTTGGTGAAAATAAGAGGCTACAGAACAAAGTCATCCATCTTTGAGATGTGATTCCAATTATGTAAGTATTGGGGCCCATAACTGTTCATGTAGTAACTAAATTTATTAGCAGTAGGCAGTAGATATAGTTGTTCACTATTAGCATAGATTTATTCCCAGTTGTTGGTGAAAAAAAGTCTGGTATTTGCTCCAAGTTGGCAGTGAAAATAACTGTGTTTAACATCAGGCTTCTGTTTAAAAAGCCAACACGACTCTTGTTTTAAATATGAATCAGTATAATCAACTAAATATTGGTTGGTTATTGCTTCCTAATGTTAAGGAATTCCCTTACCTGGCAAATCTTTAAAACTAGATCAGACCCAATTCGGTTTTGTTACAGGCATCAATGTCTTCAGTATTATTTTTCAAATTAACATAAATCCATGATAAACTCGGAGTTGCATGCAAAATAGTTTCAAACTGATGTATATATTCACAATGCATATAATCATAGGCGGTACAATTGATAAGCCCCCTCTTTAACCCTTAGAATAGCTTCACAAACCTTTCAATTCATTGGGGCATTGTTTTGTACCCGTTCTTCACCAAACTATTTGTTTCATTCATGAGTAGTCTCAAGACTTTCAGTAAAGCAAACTATGCATATATATCCCTTGTTTTTTTAAACCTTTTAATGGTACTAATTTATGATTTAACTGTTTTTAAACTTCAATATATCAGTATAAAAAAAAATAGAGAATAATATAAAGGTTTATCTTAGCTTTTTGTTATTAGTTTCTTTATTTGGTTTCTCTTTTGACACAGAGAAGGGGAAGCATGATATGGACAACTTGGATCTTTTTATATCATCAGAATATGCAAAACAATTAGTGTGGTTGGAATTTTCATTAATCTTCAAACAACTCATTAGTTAAATTATCAGCATAGATCCATCTTGAACACAAATTTATTAAGTAAGAAATTTAATCTCTTTAGGTGCTTGATAGCTTGGGTTTAAAATGGATCTATGTAGGTTTTAATTTTTTTAGCTTTTGTTTACATGACAAAATCTCTCCCATACTAAACTGTAGAGTACCTATGTGCAAAAAATATAGAAGAAAAAAATAAAAAATAAAAATGTAATCCACCTATTTACATAATTTTCATTCAGAGCTTGTAAGAATTGTGTTATATCACTATTCTAGGATATCTGAAATGTCAAGAAAAAAATGATATCGAAGATATCTAGTGAAACTAAGGGTTTTTTTCAATTGGAAAAGTGTATAGGGAAGGGTTAAACCAAAGGTTTTGGGATGTATTCTTTAATATCTAATGAACTAGCTACCAAATGACCAGCAACATTGACAACAACTGATTAAACTAACCACTTGAACTAGAATATAGAAGAACAGACTCACTATATGTGATTTTTGTCTTTTATTTTTTAAATAATTCCCTATTTCTTGAATAAATGAGAAACCATAATGAGACCCACATACTCACCATATGAGCCAGTTGAAGTAAACTCCCAGTAGTTTATGCTCAACCACAGTGAGACCCAGATACTCACCATATGGTTTTAAGTAACTCCCTATTTCTGGAATAAATGAGAA
Organism: Pseudotsuga menziesii; assembly: GCA_001517045.1. Classification (NCBI taxonomy): domain Eukaryota; kingdom Viridiplantae; phylum Streptophyta; class Pinopsida; order Pinales; family Pinaceae; genus Pseudotsuga; species Pseudotsuga menziesii. Next base: position 417,763 of record LPNX010269245.1, on the reverse strand, counting down.
AAAGTACAAACCCACAAAAATAATTGAGCCAGTTGAACTAAACTCCTACTAGTTTATGTTCACCAACAGTGAGACCCACATACTCACCATATGTTTTTACAAGTGAATACTATATGTAATTTTAGGTTTGTTATATCCAAGGGTATTGTATCCAAAGTTTTAGAGAAAGCTGCTTTATATTCTGTGTTCTTTGGGGGTGTCTTTCTGTGTATCTATACCTATTGCATTTGGATCGGTCCACATCTTAAAAAATAGTACTTTTTGAAGCCTCTACCTTCTGCAAAAACATTTGCACAAGAGGTACTTTTTGAAGCCTCTACCTTCTGCAAACACCTTCGTAGGAATTCTCTTTTTGTTGTGGACTACCTTCTGCAACAACATTTATAAGAATTCTGTCTTTGTTGTGAGACTACCTTCTGCTACAACATTTGTAGGAATTTTCTCTTTGTTGTGGGACTACCTTCTGCAACAACTTTGTTGTGGTACTACCTTCTGCAACGACAACATTTGTAGGAATTCTCTCTTTGTTGTTGGACCACCTTCTGCAACAACATTTGTAGGAATTCCCTCTTTGTTGTGGGACTGAGACTGTTTGCCAATAGTATTTGGGAGATCACATTAGTCTTTGCTACAGGCTGCAGCACCTCAACCTTTTCCTAACAGAGTAGTTCTTCACTGCCAAGAAATGAATGTTATAGAGCTTTGCATCAATATTGGAATTGTTGCATATTTCAAAATGAATGATATTATCTTCATATTTAGTTTATAGTTTGAAATTTTTCCAGTGGCTTATCTTTGTAGTTGTCTTTTATTAGGGCCAGGACCTTGTCATTGCAAATGTTGGAGACTCTCGTGCTATTCTGGGAACAATGTCTGCTAATGGATGTTTGTCAGCCATTCAGTTGACAGTTGACTTGAAGCCAACCTTACCTAATAAGCTCTCTATTTTTAAAAAAATCTCGCAAACAAATTTGTGAGTTGTATTTAAATTTTACTAAATTATTCTGTGTGGATTTTATCTCTTGAGTTACTGCACAATTCAAACAATTATAGTGACTGCAATTTCAGATTATTTGTTTTTAGAACTAATATGTATCACTTTAATCATAATGTCAACATTGTCTGAAGTCATGCAAAGAACAGATCCAAAGGCCCAAAGCCTCATTCTACAATAGTTTATTGTTTATGGGCAGTATTTGTAGGACAAGTTTTGCATATTGTTTGTTTTGTTCAATTTGTGTTTGTGAGTCTGAATTTGATTGTGGATTTACCTAAGATCTTAATTTCTACATTTGATTTATCTCATATCTAACCACCATATTGAATATAGATAGTTATGCAGCCATTTATTATGTCCACATTCCTGTGATATTATTTAAGGTCACTTTGTGGTTTAATCCTGCAAGATGGTTAGTAACTTAGTGCAATACCTATTGTAAATGGGTAAAATGAATTTAGTAACTCTCCATTCTTATGAAGGTAGGTTTAATCCTGCAAGATGGTTAGTAACTTAGTGCAATACCTATTGTAAATGGGAAAAATGAATTTAGTAACTCTCCATTCTTAGAAAGGTGAATTTAGTAACTCTCCATCCTCCTTTAGCTCTAGGGATCTCTCATGAACTGTTAAAGGTTTTGTAATGTATGCATGGGTAGCTGAGATAAAGCTTTTATATGTCAGAGGAGGCAGAAAGGATCAAGCAGTCCAAAGGCCGAGTCCATGCTTTAAAGGATGAAGCCCATGTGCATAGAGTATGGTTACCAAATGAAAACTCTCCCGGTCTTCCCATGACCTGGGCCTTTGGATATTTTTGTCTCAAGGACTTTGGTGTTATTTTCGTCCCTGAAATTACACACAGACAGCTAACTAGCAGAGATCAGTTTATCGTGGTTGCAAGTGTACATTGTATACTCAAGGAGGTGGTATTGAATGCCTATATGCTTGGAGTAATGTGAAAAACTAGGTTCTCAAAGAGCCTGATGTAATGCTGATTGTCACAGCAAACAATTATCAGCTTAAACATCTGATCTTTTACTTCTGCCATCAACTTATGGAACTAGATGAACTCACAATAGCAGAAGAAGTTTCCATGCACTTTACCTTTGCTAAATTTAATGCTACTACTACCTGCTTCCTGCTCCTGCTAAACCAAAATATTGCACATGACCCCAAATTGAAACAGAACATTGGAGTGCTCTTCCTAGCAGTAGCATCACTTGACCAGTTTGAACTGACAAAGCCATGCAATATCAACTCTCCATCCCCATCACACCGCAAATGTTAGAGCACATGCTTTGTCGCGGTTGTGTGAATCTGTATTGGCTAAACCATGCACTGGTGACTGGCCAATGTTATTCACTGCAAAGCGAATATCAGGTTGGTTATTCACCAAATACATGACGAAACCTATCAAATGCCTGTATACTGAAGGATCCACCAAAGCTGAATCCATAGTCAACTTCAGATTCGGAATCATGGGAGTAGCCAGGGGCTTGCAATCCAATGTTTGAAAATTCTTCAAAATCTCTACTGTGTACTTACTACTTCCCTTGTCTAAGGAAGATCTTTCCTGTTCCCTACTTCACTTCCAGAATTAGAAAAGAGTGCATAAGGCCGACGTCGTTTAAGTTAAATTCATAGGCAAGTCTCGCAAGTCTTTCCTAGGAAAGTCTCGCAAGTCTTGGCCAATTCAAACTACACAGATATTGGCCATATATACAGGTGAGTTCATAATTGTAGGAAGTCCTCTACATCTCATGTTATGGAGTTAGAAGATTTGACTAGTGAAGTTGGCATGAAGGATGTAGTAGATTCTCTAGTTGTTGAATTTTTCCTTATACATGGGATTTACATCTTGAAGAATTTGAAGAGATTTTAGAGTATATAAATAGAGTTGTGATCCGAGATGTTATTTCTTTAGGTTCATAGGTGATCGACATGATGATGGAAACCCCTAACATAAGTAAAGTTTGAGATATAGAGGGATACAATTGGTTTGGTTGAGCACTCTTTCCTTCCAAAGAGTGAGTGTTAGTTTTTTCAATTCTCTCTCTTGGTGGCTCACAACGATCTTCTTCCCCAATATAGGTGCACAGACAACAATTGCAACAACTTGGAACTCTGTGTAGGGTACACTTTTCTGGACAAAATTTGATTAGGCTTTGCTTTTCCTCCAACTTCCTCTTCTATTGGATGTCTTTTTTATGTTTAATATTTTTGAATGCGATATTGAGTGGTGTGATAGTGATAAGCGGAGTATTTTTGAGCTGTACCATTGTATTATTTTCCATATTTAATGGAAGGCAAGTTGTAGGTTTGAGAGTTCAGTTTTGTACTTTGTCCTATGTTTTCAGTGTGATGTTAGGCATGGAAGTATGACTCACAAGAGATCCGTGAGTCTCTACGAGTCATCCTGAGTTAGTTCATTCTCATCCTAATATTTGGGACTTGGCTGAACTTGTTGAGATTTGGCCCACTCACCAAGAATAGTGACTTTGAGGGCTAGCCTTGTGAGTCCAACTTAGAAAGCACATGAAGAACTTGCGTGGCTAGCCTTGCGAGTCCAACTCAGCAAGCACATGAAGAACTTGCATGGAAGTTTGAACAATGAAACACATTCTGGATGGTCAAACACCTTTTGCAGACCAATAACGAGTGTCAATTGTTGTATTATTGTATTTTATGATATAATCTTTTATGAAATTGTGCATAGACTGATGTTTTATAGCTTAATGGATTGGAAATGTCATTAATATATTTTTTGTGCACAAAATGTACTAAATTTTGATTTTTTCTTGCATTTGGTGTCTTAAACTGAAGTTTGCTGAGTCCTAGGCCAGCTGAGTCTTTGCTGGGTCGATGTATGACAACTTCGCTGTTGGCCAGGGAGATTATCATATATAGTATTTGCAGTTTTGATAGTCATTAAGTTTTGGTGTGTCTTAAACTAAATTTTGCTGAGTCCTAGGCAAGCTGAGTCTTCGCTGAGTCGATGCATGACAACTTTGGTGTTGGCCAGGTAGATTAGCATATATAGTATTTGCAGTTTTGATAGTCCTTAAAGTTTTTTGTTTTAGCTATAGTGGATAACACTGGCTGCAAATACTTGGTGTCACTGAAACAACTGATAAACACACTAATTTCTCTATCTCACATTTTAACAATAACAACAACAGCTAACACGCTGTATTTACTTGTTCTCACAGCAACCACTGATAAACACACAAACTCTCTCACATGGACTGTTTAACTTATGCACCCTCCTCTTTTTTTATAGACTAATTACCAATCCTAATTGTTGCATCAAACATGACCAAGTAAACCTCAGTGAGTGCACCTGATTATGAGAGAAGGTAGTCCCTTTCATAAATGTGACCCACTAGTTCTCCTCAATGAGAGGAATCTCTCCACTAATATACCTAACCACTAGGATATCACAACCATCATAAATGCATGATGCCCATCAAGCAATGTGTCCATTGTCAAGTGTAACCAAACTAAACTGCATAAACAAACTACTCTCATGAATATCACCCTCACAAGTGCGCCTATTCTCTTTACCATTTCCATCTCTGCTGTTGTTCCCTTAGGCTGAAGGGAGAAGAACTTCAGAGAAATCAGGTAAAATTCTAACACTAACAGAGACTCATGGGCACACATTCCAAAGCACCATCCATGTAAAGGATATTTGGCACAAAGCTGTTGAAATTTTCACAATCATATCTACAAAATAAGAGTTGCGTGAAACCAGTTCAAGTATACGGTATACCTCTTCCCACTTGATTGTGCTCCAAATGTTTCCAACACAAGAATCTGAATTTTTCAATGTATATGTAGACTCACAACTGATGGGGTAAAATACTAAAATCTTCTACCATGTAATATTTAGTCCAAAAAACTTAAAAAGAAAAAGGACTAATTTCATCTCCATACTCTCTTTCTTATTCAGCATATGCCTTGTTCAACACTACCAATTTTTCATTTGTCAATGCATCCTTTATAAATGTAGCAGTTTTGATTGTTGTTTTAGGTCTGGGAATTTTTGTCCAATCAAGAAGTTGTGAATATTGTTTCTTCAGTATCTTCTCGAGCTGCTGCTGCTAGAATAGTAGTGAAATCAGCAGTCAGTGCATGGAAGCATAAATTCCCAACTTCCAAGGTTGATGACTGTGCTGTTGTATGCTTGTACTTAAATGAGCAGAACAACAATGGTGATGTAACTGTGCAACTTTCAGGAGAGGTATCAACTGTAAAGTGTAGTTTTTATTACTGAAATCTATCTTTTATACCCGGGCAAGATCTTGTAATGGGATTGAGATATGGAACCGTGAAGTGAACTGTTTATGACAGGGAAAAATAATCATCTGCGATGATTGGATGGTGGTGTTTTTGTACTCAGTCTGAGTGCTAAGATTTTATAAATATGTTCACAGCTGTGTGTGATCTACAGATTGCAGTATGTCTAATCACCATGGCATATAGAATGAATCTATAAGTGCTTGTGCATTTGATAATAAGATCAAATTCGAAGTCTATTTTCCTCTCAAGATGTTATGTCTACATATGATATGTTGGTTTCTTCTTTTAATATGTTGGATACTTCAATTCTAAATTAACCTCTCTTAGCTCTTGGCCACTACCAAGAAATTTTCCTCCTCAAAATCTATTCATTTTGGATCAAAGTACCTTCAACTGTGAAATTCATCTTCACAGCCTTTTTATGTTGGATACTTCAACTCTGAATTAACCTCATCTTAGCTCTTGTCCATTACCAAGAAATCTCTTCAAAATATATTAATTCTTGATCAAATTCATCTGCACAGCCTTTTTCAGAATAAAGAGAACCTTGTTGTGCCATGGCCAGTTTGATTGTGTCAACAAAGTTTTTTTTTCTTCAATGTATTAGTGTCAATAGTGTCGCCCTTTCTTGTGTTTATTTTTTTTTTCCCTTAGGTAGAAATATAAAGGGGTATAAAAAATGTAAATGAAAAAATGGATACATGCAATATATAGGGAAAATAGGGGTTTTTTAAAATCGGCAAGGCATATTGGGAGGGGGTTAAAAAAAACGATTTTTGGAGGTATTTTCCAATATTTTTTGAAAATAGGGGTATTGTTTCATATGCCACGAACGAACGTGCTATGGCATAGTTTCACTAAGTGAAGACCCTGTGATAGAGCAGGGGAGAAAGTGGGCAACCTTAATGAAGGCCCCTAGAAGCCTGAAAGAAGTTTGCTACATGCCCATTTACCAAGGGGGAAATCCAAGGGGATTTGATATAGGCTTGGATCCATCTAATGAAATCTGGATCGAAGCCAAACCTATGCATAACCTGGAAGAGAAAGTCATATCTAACTCTATCAAAGGAATTTGCTAAGTCAATTTTATAACCATACCTTTTTCCCAGTGCTTGATGCTGGAGTGAATTGCTTCCTGGACAAGAATAATATTGTCAACGATATGCCTCCCTTTAAAAAAACCTCCTTGGTTGTCTGGGATGATGGAAGGAAGCACCTCTTTGACCCTATTGGTGATTACTTTGGTGATGATTTTTTATCCAATATTGCATAACGAGATAGGCTTGAACCTATCAAAAGAAGTAGCTCCTTTTTCTTTGGGGATGAGGGCAAGGAAGTCTGAGTTAGTGCTCCCTCCAATTTTGGCATAGGACTGAGACTTGCATACCATTTTAACGAGATCGTGTTTGATAATTTTCCAACACACTTTAACAAATATGGTTGTGAATCCATCCGAACCCGGTGCCTTTTCAGGTTCCGTAGCCTTTAGGGCCTGCTTCACTTCTTTTCTTGAGATCGGGGCACTAAGATTTCTATTAGAGGAGCGATGGATCAAAAGGGGAACCGAATCAAGAATGGGAGAGCCAAGGAGGGGGGGACTAGAGTCCTCTTTGGAGTATACCTTTTGGAAATGGTCATGTGCTACCTTTTTAATTTCTTCGAACTCTTGGACTGAATGTCCCTAAATCTAGATCTCCTTTACAGCTTTAAAGTTTTTTCGACCTTCTGCTTGCTTGTGGAAGAAGGTGAAATTTTGATCTCCGGCTTTGAGCCAAAGACATCTAGATTTCTATCTAATATTTTCTTCCTCGTTCCAACAAGCAGCCTGAAGGACATGATGAATATTGGATTCTTTTTCAAGACTGGTGTAATCCATCAGCTAATCTTCTTGCCATATTTGGTGATTTTCCAAATTTTGTTGAGCTTCTAATCTATGGGCAGAAGGGGACTTTAAAGTCTTAGCCCAAGCCTTGAGAGCTCTTTTTATTCTTCAAAGATTCTCTTCCCAGATAAAGAAAGGGGATCCAGATACTGGGACATCTCAGACTGAATTGACAAGATCTAGAAAACCATCTTGGATTGTCCAGCAGGGGATGAATCTGAAGGGGATGGGCCCAAAAAAAAAAAATTCAGTCATGTCCAACAAGATAGATTTCTGATCCGAGATGATGAAAGGTAATATGAGTGAATCTGATCTGAACCCTAGAACGAAAATGTATTGTTGGACTAAAAATCTATCGAGCCTCGCCACAATATGACCTGGTCCAATTCTTCTGTTGGTCCAAGTGAAATTGCCCCGATTCGGCTTTATGTCCTCAAGATCCCAATCCCTCATGACATCCTCCATTGTTTCTCTTAGAGGGTCTCTGACTAGTGAGCCTCCTTTTTTTTCTTTGGAATTAAGAGTGATATTAAGGTCCCCTGCTAGAATTTTGTTTTCTAATTTTTGGGAAGAGAAGATCTCTTGAATACTTTGCCAGCAGTATCTTTTTTCCATCATCAAAACAAGAGCATAGATATTGAGAATGCTTACCTAGATGCCTGTTTATTTATTCTAAAGAATGGACAGGATCCAATGAGTATGTGAAAAGGAATCGATTAGAACAAAGGCCTCTTTTTTCCATAAGGTGCCTATACCACTAGAAGTGCCTCGGGCACTTTTTTCAAGATCGTCACCATTCTTCCAGAATAAGTGAGTTGATTGGAGGAAACTTTCTTCCTCCATTTTTGTCTCCTGGATCAGCAAGATACTAGGAATGGAAATGTGAATAAGATCCCTCATTGAATATGATTTTTTTTTGCTTCCTAATCCTCTACAGTTCTAGGAGACAATATTCATTACTTACTTTTTGGGGTTTTGGCTACCCCTTTGGGCTGCCCTTTTTGTCTTGTGAACCTGGAGTTTATCATGGCTTCAATAGTGGCTTGTGCTCCCATAAGCTTATATTTTTATGTGGCTTCTTCCCTTCGCTCCTTGTCCATATTCCTTTCTTGCTTGGATTTTCTTTTGATAGGGGAGGGTTGCGACTGCCCTATTTCTCCTTCTTCTTCCTCTGAGGCCTCATCATCTGAAGACTGGTTCATAGATTTAGGAAGGTTGTTTTCTTCTTGGGTTTTTTCCTTCTTTTGTTGGGCTTTCAATTTCTGGATTTGAGCTTGGGGGGATCCCATCCTCCCGATATAGAACCTCCTCATTCCTAGTGTCTACAAATTCAGTTGCATGGGTCTCCGAGATGGTGCCTTGATCGATGGTGGGGATATTGGGGGATCTTCAGTCTTGGAGGGGCTCAGTTTCCTCTCGCATTTTTTATGAGCCTGTATTGAGCTAGATTTGGTCCATTTTTCCTAGATTCATCCTTCTTGTTGGTGTTTTTCTAGATCAATCGACCTCTTAGGGCAGCTCTTTTGGAAATTTCCATACTCATGACAGTGACAGCATTTAAACAGCAGTTGTTCATAGTCAAGTTTTTGGTAGTGTTTCCATTCTCCAACTACTAATTTGACTGCTTCAGGAAGCCCTGCTTCCAGATCTACTTCTACACAGAAACTGGCAAAAGAATAGTTCTCTTTTGGATGAGATTTATCAATATACTTGCCGAGCTTGTTTCCAATGGCTTGCAAGGATGAGGAAGTCCAACAATGAATCAAAATGTTGGGAAGACAGAACCAGACCGGAATGGCCTTAGGGACATTGCTGCAGGATCAAAGTCAGGATTCCATCTATTCATATATAAGCCTTGGGGCCCCATGAAGTACAGGCCACTTCGAAATATTAGATCTCAGTCTTCTTTGGCAATAAATTCAAAGAGGAAGAAACCTATGCCTACAACATAGCATGTAACTCTATTGGAGATTATGGGTCTCCGGCTTTTTTGAATCCAGTTGTCTGTGGTATTAGGTGATGGCCAGAGCCCTGTAAACTGGCCAACCAAAGCTCGATATTCCAGTGAAATGGCCACATGCATGGGATACTATGGGGGAAGATCAATGATTCGGACTTCTTCAACTTTCTTCACAAATTTGGGGATCGAAAGAGCCTTATTGGTCTTGGTTATGCCAGAGATCAGAGATCTGAATGCCTCAAGATCATCACACATGCCCATGGGGGACCCAGCTCTGTCGTTAGGCATGATGGCCCAGACAGCACGACCGCCTCCCAGAGGCACACAGGGGTAGAGACCTGCCAAAATGTGCAGTGGCACAGAACCCTAGCACACACGATCCTCCTCAACTGCTGAAAAAAAACCACCTACAATTTTATTGTTATTTTTTGATTGAACGTTATTTTTTGCCTTGTGTTTTTTGAAGCGATGTGATTCATGATAATCCTCTTCACCATATTTTCTTAATGTCCTTGATATGAGAAGATGATTATTGAACTTCCATAACATATTAATAGTTAAACACACATTATGATCCCTCACACTATAAAAAGAAAGAAGAATTGGATACCATTTAAAAGTAGTGCATACTTACTTTGGGTGGTGCATTCAATTATTTCTTAGATTGTTTTACCCATGAATGAAATATTTGTTTTACTTGATCAGAAGTGACATTAGGGAAGCATGATGCAACTATGTTGAATTTTTCGTCATTTATTAGACTTCTTATGTTTTCATATTCAACATGAAGTTGACTTCTAATATTCGAAGCCAGGTACCTTCTTTCTTTAAAATTTTGGAAAGTACCTTTTGACCTCATAACAAGTTTGAAAAATTGTGCTCGCATCTCATTTATGAGACACATTTTTTCATGTTCAAATGTGTTTCTATACTCTTTAGGAACTCCCCTTCCTCCTCCTTTGTTTCTATTCAAACTTTTCATTTCCCTTTGCTTACTATCCATTACTTCATTCCTTAACTGCTCTAAAGTATAAGGATGAATAACCCTAATCATCTGAAGGGAATGGACCCTTTGGATATAAGGAACCAACTCATCTCCTAAACAATAAGAGAACATCCAAACCCACTCACTAGCAAGGAATCCAATCCTGAAATGATAGTGGATAAAACTTTTTTATCACGAAAGAATAATACCACCATGTTGAAATACATAAAACTATGAACTTATTATAAATTGGCGTACCTTTCTTCATATCCATATCTACCATCCCCTATACACCCTTGAAATTACAACATGTGGAACTGTTTGTAACACTTCCACATCCTCACCAACTTTTTATACTTTTCCTCATCTGGTAAGCCTTCAATAACCTACAAGCACAACATTTCATTGTACATGACACATTACTTTTCTATTAAAAATTATTAAAAATCACGGCCAACTTCACTATTATGCAATCATAAAATCATTTCTTACTGTTAGTCAAAACCCAAATTGAAAATATTGGACATGCTAACATAATTATTAAACCTTTTAAATTCTCTCATGTCGAATGAGGATCTTGTCTGATGCAGATCCATCTTATTTCTTGTATTTAAGATCATTGTACTCTTGGATTTTATGATGGTATGGTTCCCTGAGCTTACATGGAACACCAATTTTCTCCATCACCTCCCAAATTTGAAAAAAAATGGTATAGCAATCCCTCTAGTTGGTTGAACCTTGTCATAATCTTGTGTATTTTTTTGAATTTCATGAAACAGCTTCGAAAGAATTTTAATTCTAGCATGTCAAGCACAATATACGATATTGTACATTGAGCCAAGAGTCAGTTGCAATTGGCAACACATGTTCCACTAGGTATGAATTACTTAAATAATAAGAATTTCCATCTATAGTAAAGAAATAACTATGAAAGCATGTACTTTTTCAACATTTGTTCTATTCATGGGATACATTTTGATAATAGTAAATTATCTACCACATAAGGTTGGTTGAATGTCTGTAATACGCTCATACAACTTTTATTTCCATCCATCAATGCTTTGTTCCAATGCATGATTCAATTCCTAAAGTTTTAAAACAAATTAAGATTAAGAAAGTCATGGCAAGATATCAACAAAAATGTCAACTTTTAATAAATATGTAAAGCTTACTATGAGCAAGTTTGGTGCCATTGCATAAAACTTGGAAATACTATGCATGGTATCTCCAACTTGGATTTTGATTTCATCTGTAACCATGTGTATAGATTTTTTATGGCACATTAAGTTCTCCTAATTTATTGGATCAAAAGCATGTGCTAAAACCTATTTATATTCTTCTTTTCCATCCCATTTTCCAATTCTTACACAAGACATCAAGCCACTATCTTCTAGTAACTCAAATAGTATCTCACATACCTTCCCACCTCGATCATAATGTACATGAGAATCAATCCCAAGTTTGAAAGAAACTACAATGACTGTTAGAACATCATACCACCTAGAACCATATTCATCATACCACCTATAACCATATTCATCATACCACCTAGGACCATAGACTCATTCTTTTTCACTTATGATGCAGAGTCCAAACTTGGTTTATGGTGTCTTCCTAAGTTTGTTAGGGGATTTTGGACCATTAAATGCACCCAGTGCCCTCAATTTTGTCAATCAGAAGCTAGGTCACCCTCATTAATGATATTTTAGTCCCTTGGGGCGCTCCCACTCCTTAAATCATGGATTTGGGTTGACTAGGGGAGCCTATGCACTGTATTTGGGTATTTTTGGCTCTTTCGGACCATTTATGGCTGTCTAGATCCACTCCCACTTTTCCATGTAATTCACCATGCATGATATACCCTAATTTATGATCAATCATGCCTCCCCAACATTCACATAGCTATTTGTGACTGTTTGAGGTGGTTTGGGAGCCTATTGGTCCACCTAGGGGGTTTTGAGGTCCAATGTAAGCCTGCCACTTGTATGCCACCAATTTGCCTCCAAAGGAAAATGATTTTATCCTAATGTAATATAATCATGATCCAAACATGTTTACATGTTGTACTGTAATAGAAATCATAGTTATTAGCACCATATCTATGTGTTATTGTGCCTCTTTTACACTGTTTTAGCATATTTTTTCAAATTATTGTATTGTAAGGATTCCTTTGGATAGTAGATCATGTTGTGGCTATAATTATACATGGTATCAAAGCTCAATGAGATTCAAACTGAATTCATAGAGTTCATAGGGTTTGAATTAGCAATATAGGGTCTCCTCCATAAGATTGAGAGTTTGCATCGCAGGTTATTCAGTGGTTCTTTGTCACTCAATGCGCAACAACAAATGGAGCACTATCATGTCACCTTGCTCACTCAATTAAAATAGTTTGAGTATATTTCCAATACGGTAATGCAACTAACATAAATAGGTCTCTACATAGTTATCATGGGGACAGAAAATGAGCCAAACTCAACTATTGAGAATTCCATGTTTTTTAACAGAATGGATGAAGAGTTTGGGATGCTATGTATTAGCATTTCGAGAGACCTCATATTTCATCTTGAATCACAAATCCAAATGAATTGTATCTCAACCTTGAGTCTTTTTTTGGGAATAATGATGAAGTGAGGGGCCATCATCCTGAAAATGAGTTGATCACATTAAACCCAACCCATTTTGAGACGATTCAAGACTTATTCACCATGTTCAAATCCCTAGTTCTTCAACTGAAGAAATGCGGCATCGAAAAGAAGGAAGATAAACTGATTTTGTCCATAATTTTGAATCTAGGGCCTAAATATTCAATGTTTGTTTCAACATTTCACTCATGTAAGCTAACAGTTTGAAACTAGAGAATGCCATCTTTAGCAGACTTCATGGACTCTTTGACTCAAGAACACGACAAATTGGTTCAAATGGGTACCATAAAATATACCAAGGACCAAGATCTTGCATTAGGATATTCAAAGCAACCAAAGGGAAAGGAGAATCCCAAATATTTGAAGCAGTAAGAGAAGAAGAAGGATAAAGAGAATCTCAGATCCTATAATGGGGGTTCAAATCCTAGCAAGGACAAAGGGAAGAAGCAAGAGAAGACCAAATGCACTTTTGTCATAAGGGTTGGAATCCTGAAATTTCATGTATGAAGAAAACCATTTACATGATGGAACAACTCCTTGAGAATAACAACATTCCCCTTCCAGATGGAGCAAATAAGAAGGATGGAAGTTCGAATTCTAAAAAACGAGAGATACCATGCACTAGTTGTTGGATATTCTGGATATTCCTCCTTCATCATAGATTTAGGTGACTCAAGGCACATGTCTTCTGTAGAATACTCCTTCTTGTCCCTACATCCATATAATGGTACATCCATCCTCATGGGTGATGACTTAGAGATCCTAGCCAAAGGTATTTGTAGGATCAATCTTGACAATTCAAAAATGTATTGTGTGTTCCTGATCTTGCAGAAAACCTACTCTTTGTATATCAAATGACACACATAGGTTTGGAGAAGTGAGTGACATTCACTCAAGATGATGTAGAAACCTCAGAAATTTCTACAGGAAAAGTAGATGCAATGGGTATTGCAGACCATGAGTCAAGGATGTATAAGTTTTCACACTTTCTTCCTTAGTCCTCGGGGAATGTGCTCTTGTCACATGCCAATGAGATGATAAATCTATGGAATGATATATTTGGACACCTAAACTATAGGCATATTCTATATTTGAGCAAAGAAAAGATTCGTGAAGGACTTCCAAGCATCAAATTTCCAAAGGCACATCCAAGGGATGCCTTGTTGGGAAGTAGGCAGAGCAAACGTATAACAAGGGGAAGGCAAGAATGGATATCCAAGTGCTTGAATTCATCCATTAAAATATGATATGACCTCTTCCCACATCATCCTATGGAAACTCAAGGTATGTATTAACATTCATAGATAATTTTTCAAGATATTGTTGGGTGTTTTTCCTCAAGCTAAAATCTGAAGTGTATGATATCTTCAAAGATTTCAAATATTATGTTGAGAATGTTAATGGGAAGAATATAAAGGTATTAAGGACTGATAATGGAAGGAAATATGTAAATATGAACCTAAAACATCTATGTGAAGAGAATGGAATTCAAATGCAACATTCAATGCCTTACACACCACAACAAAATGGTGTGGAAAAGCTCAAGAATAGAGCATTGAAGAAGATGGCCACATGCATGTTGGAGGCTAAGTATTTGTCTCCTAAGGTATGGTTTGAGGCCATAAATTGTGTTAAATATTTTCATAACATATTTCCACACAAATCATTGGAATAAAAAACTCCATTTGAGGCTTGGATAGGTTACAATCCATATGTGTCTCATCTCAGAGTGTTTGGCTCAAAGGCATGGGCTAGAATTCCTCCAGAGAAAAGAAAAGCATTGAAACCCCAAATAAATGAGTCCATAATGGTTGGATATTCTGAATATTCAAAGGAATAAAATATATTTTATCCCTCATCTCATAAAACATTCATTGAGATAAGTGTATAGTTCGAAGAAAAGCCTATGCAAGAGGTTGAACAAGTAGAGGGGGGGTTGCTCACACCCTCCACTCAATGATGATGTAAGTGATGTTTATCTTTCTTATTTTTATGATTCTGATATGGAATATCAATATTATGAAATGCGTGCAGATTATGACTCTACCACAAGTCCAAATTGGGCTGATAAAACCATACAAGCAGCTGGTGATCTTCTTGGAGATCCATTAGACACTAGGAAGTCTAGATCTCAGTTTCACAATGATTTCTGCACTTGTGATTTGAACATTCTAGAGAGGTTTTGTATGATGGTTTTATCTGATACATATTCATATGAAGAAGCATCACATGACCTAATATGGAAAAAAACCAATGCGAGAAGAGTTCAAGTCTTTGCAAGACAATGAAACTTAGGAGTTGGTTCCTCTACCTTCCAACAGGAAACTAGTGTAATGTAAGTGGGTTTATAGGAACGATATGGATGTTGATAGTTAATATATGAAGTATAAGGCCATATTTGTTGCCAAATTATTTATCTTCATTCCATGGAGTGGACTATACAGAGACATTTGCACTAGAGGAAAAGATGGACTCAATCTTGCTAGTTTTAGTGATTGTTGCATCTAAGCGATGGGAGGTGCACCATATGGATGTGAAGAGTTATTTTATTTGTGGTGGCCTTCATGAGGAGATTTATATTCAGAATATTGAAGTTTTAATTCATGATACTTCACTGTTTTTCAGGTTTAAGAAGTCTCTCTATGGCCCCAAGCAAGCTCCCAGAGCTTGGTATGCCAAGATGGACAACTTTCTTCTCTCACAAGGCTTTGAAAATGCAAATATGATCCTAATGTGTAGTTTCAGAATTTCTATGAATATATTCAGATAATTTTATTATATTTTAATGTATTTTTATCACTGGAATTTGCATTGTTGGTATAGGTTCAATTAAGTCTTCAATGCACAATGCATTTTCTGTGTCTAACCTAAGATTGTTGAAACAACTGCTTGGCTTAGAGATTGAGAAATATCATTAAGGTACCAAGGTAATCCAAAAAAAGTGTGCTTTAGACCTATTATTAAATTCCAAAATTTATGAATGTAAGGCTGCTAAGTGTCCCTTCCTTTAAGGAGTAAAACTAGGTGATTTCGGTTCATCTCCATTGGTGGACAACTCGTTGTATAGACAACTAGTTGGGAGCTTGTTGTATCTCACACACTCGCAACCTGATTTTTATTATTTAGTAGGTGTTGTTGCAAGGTATATGCAAGAGCCTCATGAGATCCACTGGAATTCTACTAAAATTATCTTGCATTATGTGCAAGGAACCCAAAACTTCGGGATACACTATGCAACTAGTTCTCCACTAGAGCTATTTGGATTTACTGATTCTGATTGGGATGGAGATTCCACTAATAGAAATTCCACTTCAAGTTATGTATCCATGCTTACACATGGTCCCATTTTTTGTTCAAGTAAGCAACAACGCATTATTTCCTTATCATCAGCTGAGGCCGAGTACATAGGAGCAATTAATGAAGCTGCACAATGTGTGTGGTTGCAAGGAATTCTTGGAGAAATTGGTTTTGCATTTGATTCACCCACTGTCATTTGGTGTGACAACCAAATTGAAATAAATATATCCATATACCTAGTATAGAGAGAGAGGACGAAGCACATTGAGATTCACATGCACTACATCAGGATCTTGGTGCATGACCAAGTGATATCATTACAATATTGCCTATCTACAAAGGAAACTGCTGACATATTCACCAAGAGCTTCATAGAGAAGACATTCACCTGTATTAGATCACTCCTTGGGGTGGGTGACACATGGTGATGACTGATATTCACTTTCATATTTTGGCTCCATTTCCATTTTAAAGGGGAATTTTTATTCCCATGTGGCTTTCCTTCTTACCTTGGTTATATAGACTAATAAAATTTTGTAAGAGGTCACTTGAGCCTAGTTTCCAAGGTCTCAATTTTGATTTGGGCACACTAATTTGAGATTAAGGGGTGGTTTTAGAACATCATACCACCTAGCACCATATTCATCATACCACCTAAGACCATAGTCTTTTTAGTTTTCACTTATGATGCATAGTCCAAACTTGGTTTATGGTGTCTTCCTAAGGTTGACGGGGGTTTTGGACTATTAAATGCACCCATATCCCTTTTTTGTCAACCAGGAGCTAATAATCACTCATTAATGACCTTTTGGTCCCTTAGGGTGCTCCCACTCCTTAAATTGTGGATCTGGGTTGACTAGGGGTGCCTATGCACTGTATTTGGGTGGTTTTTGCTCTTTTGGACCATTTATGACTTCCTAGAGCCACTCCCACTCCTCCATGCATTTCACCCTACCTACTCTACCCTAATTTATGACCAAGCATGTGTCCCCAATGTTCACATGTCCATTCATGACTATTTGAGCTGGTTTGGGAGCCTATTGGTCTATTTAGGGGGGTTTGGAGGTACTATGTAAACCTACCACCAATTTGCCTCCAAAGGATAAAAAATTTCTCCTAATGTAATATAATCATGATCTAGACATGTTTACATGTTGGACTGTAATAGAAATCAGATTTATTGGCACCATCTCTGTGTGTTATTTTGCCTCTTTTACATTGTTTTAGCATATTTTGTCAAATTCTTGTATTGTGAGGGTTCCTTTGGATAGTATATACTGCTATGGAAAAAAAATTACAATTAATATACTTCTAGTCCTCCTTTCATATGAATCAACCATAAAGGAAGCATACAACTTTACTTGCTTCACTCTAACTCCATATGTGAGACCATGAGTTCTCTCCCAACCCATGTCAATATCATCAACTTCTTTGCTTCACTTTTTCATATCCTTGCAAACTAAGGCTAGACTAACCCCCTGCAATATACCATGAAGGTCGATCCACTTCAAATACTGCAAAGCCTTATGGGTCATTCTTTATTCAATAAATATAGAAGCCATATTCCTAGGTATAAAATTGTTATGTATATCTTGCATAACAGTTGATCGCATTTTATGACGCACTCCATCTAGGTGTTCAAGGACATCCTCAATTTTAGAATCTTGACTATAGTTTTTGCTCAAGAAGTGCCCAATTCTAGAAATAATGTCACTTTCATCTACATCTTGAAGCGAATTTCCAAAAAACCATCTACCAATTTCCTTAAAAAAATTATTCCCCTCATTTATTCTACAGTTAAATTATCCAGACGGCTTCATAAGACTCAATAAGGATGTTCTTGAGCAGTTTCCTATTGATGTTCTAGTAGCATGTGTAGATTCATCTGTTGAACACCCTTCAGGAATTTCTACTAAATCTTGTACATCTACATAATTTTGATTTTATGTACGTGCATTTCTATCCATTTTCTCATGAAAGGTAGTTCACCCAGTTGTTTAATGACTTCTAGTTGCATCCAATTTCTCAAGGCATACATGTTGAAATTGTTGTCCAATAGGTAGGACTACAATTTCATTCCCTTCAACCCTAATTTGGAGATAGATACAACCTAGGTTGTTGAGAAAAAAAACCTTCTTTACTTTGATCCAAGTTATTTGTAATGTTAGCATCATCAACTGTTGATATTTGAGGGACATTTGAGACCACATTATGTGAAATAGAGTTAATATTATGGTAAAGAGCTCTGTCTTGTACATTTCCATTCCCCTCAACTGTAAATGGAGAGAAAGGTGTCTAGGTTGTTGAGCAAAATTGTTGTTTGTCACAACATCCACAACTAATATTTGACAGACATTTGGGACCACATTATGTGAAACATAGTTAATATTCTTGTAAAGAGATCTATGTTGTACATTACCATTCTCCTCAGCTATAATTGGATATGAAGGTTGCATGGGTTGTTAAGAAACATTATTGTTTGTCACAACATCAAAGGCGGATAATTGAGAGACGTCTAGGACCACATTATCTGAAATAGAGTCCATATTCTGGTTAAAATATCTATCTTGTACATTACCATTCCCCTCAACTGTAACTGGAGATGAAGGTTGACAGGGTTGATGAGCAACATTATTGTTTGTCACTGCATCAACAGTTGATATTTGAGGGACGTTTGGGACCACATTATGTGAAACAATGTTACTATTTTGGTAAAGAGCTCTATATTGTACATTATCGTTCCCCTCAACTATAACTAGAGAGAAAGGATTCTCGGGTTGTTGAGTAACATTGTTGTTTGTTACAACATAAACAAATGAAATAGAGTTATTATTCTGGTAAAGAGATCTATCTTGTACATTACCATTCCCTTCAACTATAATTGGAGACAAAGGCTACATGATTTGCTGAAAAACATTATTATTTGTCACGCATGCCTTACATAGAGCATATCCAGTTTCAAAATTTGCTGCTTGATTGCTTGTTGTTTGAGGAAAATTCATTCTAATATTTTGTGGTATGGATTTTTTATCTATAAATACTTGACATTGTTAACAGCTAGCATGAATAGCAGATCATTTACCCCTAACAAGAGTGAATTGAAGGACAGTGTTATGTGGTGTCAAAACTGGAATATTATGCAATTCTACTTCCTTGAGTCGACCTCTTTTTCAAGGAATATTTTGTTCAGATGACTGGTTTGAATGATCCATTGAAAGGTTATTCTGAATAATCAACAAAATAATTAACATTAATACTAAATATATTTTTTCTGTATAAAAAAATTACTTCTTAAGGGTTATAAATAAATTATGTACTTGTATAAGAACATGGCAGGAAGAAACACATAATTCAAACACCATATACCCTTAGGATCCTAGCAGAAGTTGTGCATCAACTCCAACAAGAGTTCCATGCATTAGAGGAAATTTGGGGTCTCAAATGGGCCTTATAAGAAAATGAGCCAACGATAAATTCTTGTGAGTTGGAATTCAAGAACCAATATAATTTCAATAAAATAAGTCAACCAACCATAATGGTTGACTTGACATATTTGGCATAAAAAAACTACTTTTTTTGTTCCTATTTTCAACATAGATCCTTGTGTTTTTATTCAAATTTCAAATGGGAGGGCTAGTTGGATGCAGAATTTAATTTCGTATGTGGAATTTAATTCCACATCCAAGGAGTAACCACACGACATACTTTTGACGGACCCCGCTACCTCAAAAACAAGAAATACCTAAAAAATGTGATGATGACATCATCATCACATTTTTTAGGTATTTCTTGTTTTGGGGGGTAGCAGGGTCCGTCAAACAAGCCCTCCTTGGATGTGGAATTAAATTCTGCATCCAACAAGCCCTCCCGTTCGAAATTTGAGTAAAAACACAGAGAGATATGTTGAAAATACGAACAAAAAAGGTAGTTTTTTCTTTCTTCCTTCAAAATTAATAAATATTATTTTATTATTTTAACTATTATTTTATTATTTTCCTTAGGAGGCCCATTTTAGACCTCAAATTTCCTCTAATGATGACTATTAAATGTGATCAAAGGAATATACTTGATCAAGGCATTCCAATTTTGATGGGGATCATTTTTACAACAGGTAGCATGAAATTTTTGAATAGCTAGTAGCAATGCCGAAAAATGTCTGTTTCACAACTTTCAGTATCGCACTTCATACAGAAAAATGCAAAAGCGCTACCAGATGTTCTGGAACATAATTTTCACATTGGTTTTCTAATTTTCAATTTCTAGTGCATCCAGCAAGGAGATAACATCTTCAAGTTGATTCATCAAGGATATAACATCTTCAATCATCCTTAGCCTCAACAACTTGCATTTTAGTGAACTAAGTGGACATTTCACATTTAGAAGGCAACCTTGCAGTGTTTTTGCCCCATAGGCATTTTTTCCAAAAATTGGAAAATAAAGGTACAAGAAGGTGTGAAACAATAAAAAAAAAATATCCAACTAAGATCACTAAAAAATACTAAAGGAAAAGGGTTGGGTGTGCATTCTACTAAACTAGTCAAATAAAGTTCAAATACAATTTTGAAAAAATTATTATACACAAATTAGACCAAATTTCTAAATTATGTAGGAGGCTTTTGTCCATAGTATATATATCTCCATATATATGCAATTAGGTTTTAAAACTTACCTCTATAGACATTATGGAGGGCAATTTTCTAATCCTATGTTACTGATTTATAGTCTAATTTTACTAAACAAAATCATAATTTTAGACTTTTTTTTCTTTCAGTTTTGAAAAACTATGTAACATATTTGAAAATGATAAAAAAAGTTATGTAGAATATATAAGAACAAGTATAGTAAGGGTCTTTAAATAATACCAGCCTCGCCAAGGAGATAACCTTGTCAAGCAACCTTGTATTGTTTTTCAAGTTAACGCCTTTTTCCAAAATTGGAAAGTGTAAAACAAGAAAACACATTACATCCAACTCATATCACTAAAAATACTAAATAATAAGTGTTGAGCGTGCATTTTACTGAACTAATCAAATAAACTTCAAAACAGAAAATTTACAATTTTAAAAAATTTATTGTATACAAATTAGACAAAATTTCAAAATTATGAAAGAGGATTTTGTCCATAGTATATATAGCTCCACGTGTATGCAATTAGATTTTAAACATTACCACTATAGACAATATGGTGGGAATTTTTCTAAGCCCGTTGTTATTGATTTACACTCTGATTCTACTAAACAAAATCATGATTTTAGACTCTCTCTTTTTTAGTTTTGACCTTATTACTTATATACTATGTAACATATTTGAAAATGATAAAAAAAAAAGGTGTAGAATATATAAGGACAAGGATAGTAAGGGTCTTTAAATAATACAAGCCTCACCAAGAAGATAACCTCATAGTGCTTTTCAACTACAAGCCTTTGTTTTCCAAAATTGGAAATATAAAGGTATAGGAAGGTGTAAAACAATTAAAAAACACTACATCCAACTGATATCACTCAAAAATGATAAACAATAAGTGTTGGGTGTGCTTTTAATTGAACTAGTCAATTAAAGTTCAAAACAGAAATACTACAATTTTCAAAAATTTATTGTACACAAATTAGACAAAATTTCAAAATTATGAAAGAGGCTTTTGTCCATAGTATATATAGCTTCAAGTATAAGTGATTAGGTTTTAAAAATTACCTCTATAGACATTACGACAGACATTTTTCTAAGCACATTGTTCCTAATTTACACTTTGTTTTTACAAAACAAAATTAGGATTTTAGGCATTCTTTTAGGTTATGGCCATGTAACTTATAAACTATGTAACATCTATAAAAATGATAAAAAAAAATATGAGGATTATATAAGGACAAAGATAGTTGAGGTATTTAAATAATACCAAGCTCACCAAGGATATATCCTTGTTAAGCAACCTTGTAGTGTTTTTCCACTGCAGGCCTTTTTTCCAAAATTGGAAAAATGAAGGTACATGAAGGTGTAAAAAAATAAAAAACACTACATCCAACCGATATCACTAAAAAATACTAAACAATAAGGGTTGGGCATGCATTATACTAAACAAGTCAAATAAAGTTCAAAACAAAAAAATTACAATTTTTAAAAATTTATTGTACACAAATTAGACAAAATTTCAAAATTATAAAGGAGGCTTTTGTCCCGTAGAATATATATCTCAAGGTATATAGAATCAGGTTTTCAAAATTACCTCTATAGACATTATGGAAATCATTTCTCTAAGTCCATTGTTACTGATTTACACTTTGTTTTTATGAAACAAAATCAGGATTTTAAACATTCTTTTCAGTTATGGCCATGTTACTTATAAACTATGTAACCGATTTGAAAATGATAAAAAAAAGAGTAGAATATAGAAGGACAATAATAGTTGGGGTCTTCAAACAATATGAGCATCACCAAAGAGATAATGTTGTCAAGCAGCCTCAACCTCAACAACTTGCATTTTAGTGAACTAAGCAAGCATTTCACATTTACAAGGCAACCTTGTAGTGGTTTTGCACCACAGACCTTTTTTCCCCCAAAATTGGAAAAACAAAGGTACAGGAAGGTGTCAAACAATAATATCCAAATGTGATATATATATATCCAACTGAGATCACTAAAAAATACTAAATAAAAAGGGCTAGGCCTGCATTTTACTAAACTAGTCAAATAAAGTTCAAAACAGAAAAATTACAAGCATACTAGATAAAGTTCAAAACAGAAAAATTACAAGCATACTAGTTCAAAGTTTGAAGAACAAGATACATATTTTTTCCTTGTTGAAAAAATACTATGTATAATACATAGTGAACATACATGTATAAGGCTAGGGTCCTATTTCACTTTGTAGGGTTAGGATATATTGAACCCTTCAATGATGACATGTTAAAATAAACCATTCAATTCATTTGAAAACATATTAATACATCAAATTTTCATTGTATATTAATAGTAATGTAATCAATTTCCTCATCATAATGATAAAATTTGCATTGTTCCACTCTATGGTTTGTAATAAGCAATTTCTAACCCAAATAACCCAAGAACCCATATGGAGGAGATTTTAACAACTAGATGAAATAAGCTACATGTAATGTGGCAATAACATTTAAACTTAATTTTAAATGTTTCAAAGTTTCATCATGATTTAAATGTTGATAAATAATGTTGATGGAATGTGTGCAAACTCTCTTAGGCTTCCACCTTTGTTGCATCCTAATCATCCATTCTCAACCATCATTGTCGGCCACATCAAGCCCAGTAGCCTCAAACAGTGGGATCTGTAACCAATGTGGAGGTTCTGGTTTCCACAAGCTGAAAGATGAGGATCTTCAACTAATATTTGATCTCTGAAAGGAGGTGGCAGACATGAATTTACGGATAGTTCACACGATGTGTATGCAAATAGGATCATATGGGAATCCTTAATACCTTACACGTCAATAATTCACAACAAACCGACACACCTGTCATCATCCTCCAACCGTTAGCGCAAGATCCTCCCTCCACCCCAGGGGCGTGATGGAGACATGTCCTCCGTTAAGTAACAGCTTGTTATGATAGCGGTAATGTCAGTACAGTGGTTGTAACAAACACAACAAAGTAAGTTACATGACATCCCCTTCAAATTCATATTTTGCATCTATGACAAAATTTCAATTTACCCACCATGCTAAGTCGATATTTCAAGTTACACGCCATCATGACTGAGCCACCCGAATTAATTGCAAATAGATTGGATTCCATGAAAAATGAATTCCTACAACATAATTGTGCCACCCTCAAATTAATTGCAAATGGTATTTGTTGTATAGATATGTTATAATTGGGGCTCATATTAATTACCTATAAATAAAAAATTAGTTTAGTTACAACTTATAAACATCGAAACATGGTTTATTTAATGCAATCAATAATTTTCCAGAGGATTAAGCTAACTCACTGTCGGTTAGAATTTTTTTCTGCGTAACTAGGCCAGCTTGAAAAATCCAGTTGGATAAATCAAAATCTTGATCGAAAATTGTCTAGAATTAATTTTTTCAGGTTAAATTTTTCATGAGTTGAGTCACCTACCTTTTTAACAATAAAAAATAATATTTTCAAAATCAAGTGTGCAATTCTAGACAATCAAAGAAAGCATCATTTGATATTCCTTTATCAGTATTCTTAATGAAGTAGGATACATGCTAGTGTTGGGTAGTATGTTATGTCCCCCTTGAATGGAGACAAGAAACTCCTCAAAATCGACAGGTTCGATGGGTAATTCCTCCTCTCTCTCTCTCAACTCCCTCTATGAGGTATCCCAAATCCAAACCTCTCCTCAAGATATTGGACAACATTGGTTGAGTACCCTGGCCCATGGAAATTCTTCCTTAGGAGGTACGAGGCACACTATGCAGTAGATTTTGAGGTATCTACTCACTCTTCCAATTTAAACTCTAATGTAAACCTTATCCCCTCCACTTCAAATTATCCCTTAGGACATAAGAGGGAGGGAAAATTCCTCCATCAAACCCACCCTGAGAAAAGGAGGTGGGCACTATTATCTTCGGGACTTTAACAAGAAAGAATAATCCTCTCAATCAGTTAGCCTAGGAAAATGCATCACCTCCAAAATGGTTACAAACCAAGTAGGTTGCAAATATTACCTATTCCAAGTACAAGAAAAGGATTGATTAGAATTCTGAAGAGTAAACAAAGGTCAATCATCGAGGCACTTATAACACAGGTTGATGGGCTATCTCGATCTTCGATCTATTCAACAGTACTCATAAACTCATCTTCATTAGCTCACACTCCTCCATCATCAAATTCCAGATCAATGGCGCTCTTTCTCCACTAATTTTGGATGCATAATAGATCACAACCTTTGATCTATACCATACTTCATTAACTCTGTGTGATTCTCCAATATTAAAAACACTTTGTTCCTCTCATCAAATTGACGAGATACGCCCTGAACTCATGCCGCTTCTGACAATATTCAACACTTCATCAAAACAACACAAATATGAATTTAATCATAACCAAGCGCAAACCTCTCTTGTTCGTTTATTACAAGGTTTGAAGCCGATTCCACAATTTTGGCAACAATATTGTGACCTCCTGGATTGAAGACATCAAGGAGTTCCATATCAAGTTTTCCAAACCATGAATATGGTTCAATGATTCACCATCAATCCAATCCAATTGTCTATCAATCGATCCTTTGTCCAATCAATCCAACAATTGATTGTTGTGCATTGACTGTTTGGAAACGCCTTAGTTCCTCAATATCGCTTCTTCTAGCTCCAACTCCATGAAATTCTGGAACTCGAGACCCAATAAGAACATCGCTCAGGGATTGACTTCATAGATGTATGAACAAATACCTTCATCCATTTTAATAAGAACGTGGGGTATCTCTCACCTCGTTCACACATAGAAATGGAAAATATGTCTTTCACTCATAAAATGAAACCATACATGCAATAGAAATCCTGATCTCCTCAATTAACTTCTACAGTCTTGGCTTAATCAAAATTTGTGTAGGCAACCTCTTCACTAAGACCTCGAACTCTCTCTAACTCCTTATCTCTCCAATAAAAACAGAAATTGGAATCCTTTCGAGTTCTATCCAATTTCAAATGAGCTTGCACAGAAGCTCTGGATTTCTTTTGTACTGTCAAACACACGATTAACGAATTCCCTTTCAGAATTTCACTAGGTCTTCAGAAGACTCTTGCCGAAATTGGAACCATACTGGTTTTGCCCAATTTTCACAAGAACTGGAATCGTATATAAGAATTCTACCCAGTTCTCTATACAAAATTACCAATAGAATTCCACACACAGTCAATCATATTCATCAAACTTAATTACAATATTCACAGAGTATAAAAGAGTAACACACAACAACTTGATGAATCTACTCTTTCTCATTCAGAATTGAACTGTACATACATGAAAAAATTCCTCTTCTACTCTGCCTCTGGCCTTCTTATCATCACTTTCCCATTCTCTCCTTCCTGAATGCCTATAGGCTTACCATTTCTTTTCTTCCAGATCGAGCCTCTATCTCCATGCACTAACTATTTCCTAAAATATTGCAACTAATCTCTAACTTAGTGTATAATTGTTTCTAAAAATAGAAACTACTCTAGCCTATCTCTAGCAACTTATTAAAACTTATTCATGAATATATTCAATAGCCCTCGAGTCATTCCTTGAACTCAGCCATTTGTTTCATGACTCATTATTTACATTAACACCTATATTGATTAGAATCTTCTATATCTATGCTTACTATCTAGAAAGAAGTTAAAACCTTTACAAAATATTTAAGTTGGTTTTACAATAAAACCCCTCCTTGGGCTAGTCAAGACCTTAAGGTCTGACCAAGCTTTAAACTTTGACTTGAGAGATAATGCTCCTGCATCAGACTCCCAAAGTAGAAAGAAAACATGACCACCTGGTCATGTGTCTTCAATACCTTTTCTTCCAGGATCCCAAACTTTTGTTTGTTGGTGTTCAAAAGCTTCACTGTCATCATTTCTCCTTGGTTGCAACCTTCAAGGCTTCCAAACTTTGTGTTGCAATGCTCCACTGTCTTTTCCTTCGTTATTATTCACTTTCAATTCAACTTTGCAGTGGGTTGCTTGCTTTATCCTGCTGTAACTTTTCTTGGGAAACTGCATTAAATCCCACAATTCATCTATCTCACTCTACCAGTTTGTTTTCTGCTGAAAAAAACAACTATGATCTTCATTCCTTTGCAACTACACTTTTTCTTCATACCTAAGGATATAAACATCCTTACTACACTTCTCACTGTTACATACCTTTTGAAAGGCATTTGAGACACTAGATTGTCTCCTCCACTAATCTATAATAGACTTAATGTTGTCATCTTCAAAACTTCCAAATTCAACTTCTTTTATCTCAGCTTTACCAAATTGTCTGAGATCTTCTCTATGCTTCAACCCCATACTTTCACCATTAAGTTGTTGGTTGCACTCTACTTTTCTACCACCCATACATCCTTAATGCTTGTGAAGACATATCCCTCTGCATAATTCATTTGGTGTCTCTGGACTTCATCTTTACTTTCAAGAAGTAATGCATACTCTGGTTTTCGGACTACAATAACATACCCATTCATATTCCCTTCTGTGCTAGCCAATACATCAGGAACTTGAAAACTAGCAAGCATTTTCGTCTCAACCAAAGCTTGAGACACTTCTTCATCACTATCTGCATTCACATCCTCATATTCATATTCCTTCAGCAAATATTCCAGCAACTCACCTTCTACATGACATTCCTCAATTATTTCATCACAATGTTGCTCATCATCTTCAATGTATCTTTCTTCTTCCTTGACAACCTTTAGTAGTTGTCCTTTCTTTCCTCTGTGACTAAATTCAGTAATCAATTCTGCTATGTTCATTTCTATGGCAGGCTTCTTTTTGTCATTAGACAAATCTGTTTTACTTATTTCCTCATCACACTCTTCATTTCTTCCTTTCTGTAAGCCCTCATCATAAGCTATATTTTCCATAATTTTTGCATTAGCATTCTTCTGCAAATGTTTTTCATCAATTTCCTTAATCAACTCCATTGGCTTACCTCTTTGAGAGAATGTTTCTTCATTCTTCATCAGAATAAAATTATGATCTTCCCTTTTTGTGACAGCTTCATATAACTATACTAAAACTTCCTTTTGGCCATATGTGAAATTCATCTTCATCCTGTTCTCATAAACAAGAGGTTCCTTTTCATAAGATACAAATGTCTCATCTTCTCTAAGGATACATCCTTCATTCTAAACTTCTCTTTCATTAAGTAAGCTATATATGAGCTCCTTATGTTGCATTAACTCAAACTTGTCTTCATCAGAAAGACATTCATCATCATACTTCACTTCACAATTTTCATCCATCTTTAAGATAGTTCCAGAATACTATCTATCTCCTATAAAACCTGCAAGCATACACAAATTGTCAATTTTTAAAGCATAGGCATTTATAGCCCCATCTAATTCCTATGTTAGCATAACCTCCTACTGGTTTGAACCATCCAAGCATCTCATGAGATCGTCACTTGATCTCTCGTCATCACTCTTTCCAAAAACTGCACTTATCTCAGGTTCACAAATGTGAACAGTCACATTATACTCGGACTTCTTGAGTTCTTCTTGCAACCAATTTAATCTTGGCATCTCCCTTTGCAACTCAACCTATTTACCATATTTAGTAAACACTTCATCTAAACATTGGACCCCAAATTTTGTAAGATCATCTTTTGAAGTCACCTTTTGGTCTAGGTTTTCAGCCCACACAATTTTCAGTAAATGTACTTCACCTCTATGTTTTCCATCCTCAACAATCAGTCTTCCCTTATTTATTGTAGCAGCAGACTTCTCTGATGGTCTACAGACAATTTCTTTCACTACATGTATATGATTTCTGAATTGTTCATCTATATGAGACAAGACTATCTCATTTTCCTTTTTAGCAAAATTATGGTTTTTTTTCTGCCCATATTTCTTTAGGAAGCACATCTTTACTCCTTTCAATCTTCATAACAGTGCTTAATGACTATTCTCTTACATTACTTCCACATCCTATAACCATACACCAACTGCTAACCCTCAAGACACAAGGCTCTTTATCCTCGTTTAATTTCCCTGACACAATCAAGCCTTCATGCTTCTTTGAGTCTTCCACACAATCCATGAGACTCACAATAGACTTCTTTTCAACATCTCTATCTTTTATTTCTTCTATAAGAAACTCATCTGAAGGCCCATTGATTGGAACTTTCTTGATATTGTCTTCATGAGGTAACTCATTACCTTCTATACCTGCATCCATAAACATTTTGTTAGTTTCAAAAACACAAGGCCTTTCAACCCCAGCTAACTCCTTTCTCCTTGCTCCCTGGCCCAAACTCCTCCAATGATTCTTGAGACTTTCATCGGGTCTCTCTTCTATATTCTCACTCTCTTCTTCACCAAGAATTTCACCTTGTTCAGGTCTACATATGCAAACCTCTTCTTCATGCTCATCCATGCTGAGTTCTTCCTAGATAAATGGATCTTGCTTATATCTTAGCTGCAAAGCAAACCATTTCAAATTATTCTTTCTCAATATCCACCCATAGTATTTTTCTTCCTCACTTCTTTGTAACAGCTCCATTAACTTGCTAAGACTAACTCTTATCTCATCCTTATCTCTATCATACTCTTCATTATTCATCTGCTTGCTTATGACATTTACTTTGGCATCTTTTTTCTCTCTTCTATTGTGGCTTATCTCTAAACCTCTACTATGACTGTTAGTAGTCATCTTCCTCTCTATCTCCATGATTTTCTTCACACTTACTGTGAGCTGCACTAAGCCTCTGCAATAGCAATTCTATTTCATCCTGCTACAACTACCTCACCAGGCCTCTCCTCTGTACTTGGTCTTTTGGCACTTGGGTCCTCTGTCTGTAACCTCCTGAGCACTTCTCTATGCTCCTTCTAGGCTTCTACTCTCAACTCACCTTCACTTGAGAACACTCAATGATCCTCCTGAATTCCAACCTCATCTGAAATAACTAGGTTCTGGCCACACTCCTCTTTCACTTAAAAACCTTTACTGGATTCCTTCATCATTGCATCAAAGTTGTGATCTTCTTGCTGAGATACTCCTCAACAACTACTACTTGAAATTTAATAATGTTAAAATCAAAGACCATTTGCATATCAGATCTCAACAGACCTATCCTTTCAAAAACTTTAAGTTCTCTGCTATCAAGCTCTCAAAATCCTGCTTCTGGCAAACTTTCATGGCCATTTAAAATTCTGCTTGGCTCCAATATCAGGCTAAACTTTCCTTTTTCCTTTTCGTTCAACTAATCCTTCCAAAGTAGATTTCCTTCTTATTAAGGACTTTTTATCTTCCCCAAGATCTAAGCTTCTTTTTTTCTGCATGCAAGTCTTCTTAACTCACAAATATCCTCTATACATAAAATCCTCTTAGTCCACAAAAATACCTCTACAGACCTCTGTCTATATTCTTACCTTCTCAAGAACATTCCCGCTCTGATACCAAATATTTATGGCCTATCTCGATCTTGGATCTATCCAATAGTACTCATAAACTCATCTTCATCAGCTCACACTCCTCCATCATCAAATTCCAGATCAATGGCTCTCTTTCTCCACTAATTTTGGATGCATAATAGATCACAACCTTTGATGTATACCATACTTAATTAACTCTGTGCGATTCTCCAATATTAACAACACTTCATTCCTCTCATCAAATTGACAAGAGATACTCCATGCACTCACACCACTTCTGAGAATCTTCAAAATTCCATCAATGCAACACAAATATGAATTTAATCATAACCATGTTCCAACCCCTCGTGTTCGTTTATTACAACATTGAAGTCGATTCCACAATTTTGGCAACAATATCGTGAACTCCTGGATTGAATATATCAAGGATTTCCATATCAAGTTTTCCAAACCATGAATGTGGTTCAATGATTCACCATCGATCCAATCCAATTGTCTATCAATTGATCCTTTGTCCAATAAATCAAAAAATTAATCGTTGTGCATTGACTGTTTGAAAACGCCTTAGTTCCTTAATATTGCTTCTTCTAGCTCCAACTCCATGAACTTCTGGAACTCAAGACCCAATAAGAACATCGCTCAGGGATTGACTTCAGAGATTTATGACCAAATACCTTCATCCATTTTAATAAGAACACAGGGTATCTCTCGCCTCGCTCACACACAGAAATGGAAAATCTGTCTTTCACTGATAAAATGAAACCATACATGCAATAGAAATCATGATCTGCTGAATTAAATTCTATAGGTTTGGCTTAATCAAACTTTGTGTAGCCAACCTCTTCACTAAAACCTTGAACTCTCTCTAACTCCTTATCTCTCCAATAAACATAGAAATTAGAATCCTTTCGGATTCTACCCAATTTCAAATGAGCTTGCACATAAGATCTAGCTTTCTTTCATACTGTAAAACACACACTTAACATATTCCCTTTCAATAATTCACTAAGTCTTCAGAAGACTCCTGCAGCAATTGGAACCATACTGGTTCTGCCCAATTTTCACAAGAACTAGAATTGTATACAAGAATTCTACCTAGTTCTCTATACAAACTTAACAATAGAATTCCACACACAGTCAATCATATTCATCCAACTTAATTACAATATTCACAAAGTATAAAAGAGTAACACACAACTTGATGAATCTGATCTTTCTCATTCAGAATTGAATAGTACATACATGAAAAAAAATCCTCTCCTACTCTACCTCTGGCCTGCTTATCATCACTTAGCCATTCTCTCCTTCCTAAATGCCTGTAGGATTACCATTTATTTTCTTCCAGATCAAGCCTCTAGCTCCATGCACTAACTATTTCCTAAAATCTTGCAACTAATCCCTACCTTAGTGTATAATTGTTTCTAAAAATAGAAACTACTCGAGCCTATCTCTAGTAACTTATTAAAACTGATTCCTGAATATCTTCAACATCCCTCGAGTCCTTCCTTGAACTTAGGCATTTTTTTCATGACTCATTATTTACATTAACACCTAACCATATTAGAATCTTCTATATCTATGCTTACTATCTAGAAAGAAGTTATACACTTCACAAAATATTTACAATGGTTTTACAATAAAACCCCTCCTTGGGCTAGTATCAAGACCTTAGGGTCTTACCAAGCTTTAAACTTTGTCTTTAGAGATAATGCTCTTGCATCACAGGTCCCCTCTCCTAGGGTTACCAAATGTTAATCATGTACCTTAATATTAGGGGAGTGAGTAGCCTCAACAAGAGGCCAACACTCAAAATATTAGTGTAAAAATATAATCCATGGTTGTTTATCACAAGAAACCATGGGCCTTGGGGAGACTTCCATCAAAATCCTTAAAAAACATTTGGAGGGTTGGAACTTCACCTCTATGAATGCAATGTGTCTCTTGATGGGCTTAATCACGGGATGAAACCCTTATTTTATGTTAATAAACTCTTATGTTGTGCCATTTGGTCTATGCACCGAATAATATAGAAATAGGCTATGACATGCCATCATTGTTTTGAACATATATGGGCCTTATCTTGATCAACAATAGTTCTAGGATAGATTACATCGTGGGATTTTCATAAAATTATCTTATAGCTCGAGGCAATATGAATTTTATAGTAAATAAATGTGAAGTATTCGGAGAACAAGATAGAGCATACCGTTTGGGGGAATATTTCATCCATGAATTTGAATGTCATCATTTGGTAGACCTAACACCTAGCTCCATAAAACCCGCTTGGACAAACAATCAACAAGAGATAAAAAGTATTTCAAAACACCTCGATAGGTTTTTAATTTCAGACTACATCCTTCATCAATTCTACAAATATATATCATAGGAGGGAGAGGGGTAATTTCATATCATTCTCACAAATTTTTTCAGTTAGACAAAGGAGAAAAGAAGTTGCCATCCCTGTCCAAATTTAATCTTAGATGGACATATATCAAAGAATTTCTACAATTCATAATTGAACATTGGAGAGATTTCAATACAAACAAAATACTCTCATCCAAATCCAATGAACAAATGGTTGCATCCTTAATATCCGTTAAGATTCATGTCGTAAATTGGGCCACCGACATGAGCAAAACCATTGACAGGGTTTTGAAATTAGGAGAAGAAGAAATCCACCATATATTCAATCTCAACGAACAAGGATAATTTTATAATGAGAAGCTTCTAAAATTGATCTATATGAAATAGGTGTCCACCCACCTATTCCATTGACTCAAAACAATTTTCCATGTTGGCAATTTTCTAGTAATTTTCTACTATTTTTTGGGTTCTGAACTTTCTGGGCCATTTTGAGGCCCTAAACGATGTTTTTTGGGTCCACCGTGACCTACATGATAATCATAATACCTATCTCGGGTATGATACACTATTATACTCCTTAGATATATCTTTCAAATGGACTATCGAGCGCCCTAAATGAAGATATATGCAAAGTTTATGACCCCAGGAAGTTGATTGTTCAACTAACCACCTTGGGGCCGCAAACTTCATGGCGATTCATCTTCTAGGGATAGGTTTTTGTATTTTTAGGGTTCTTCCCATTATACTTATGATAAATAATCCCTTGCATCCTGCTTTGTATTCAACTTGTCACAAAATATCGTAGACACCTCATCTCTTCTCATAGACATAGATACCACCATTCTAGCTTCTTTTATTTTACAATTTGTTCTATTTCATTCATTTAATAGAATTTGAATTTATTGTATCATTGTGGTTCTCACAATATATTCATGTATGTAAATATATATATGTGCTCTTTCATTTCGTTCACACATAAATCCATATCAATGGTATCATAGCAATCTACTCTTATGGTTTCTCAGTCCATGTCCCTAACAAGATATGAATATTGAGAGTTGGGTCTCAAACTAGTTGAGCTTGGGGAAAACACTCTCATCGACCCAAGAAAAATCACATGGTGGGATAAGAAAAGAGAGATGATAGAGTAGGAGATCCTATCAAGTTGTTTCTTAAGGAATCCCTCGCACAACCGAGGAACGAGATGATGGATAGTTTCACCTAGATCTTTCGACAAATGCCGACGACGATGGATGCACCTTCAACGAGAAATCGTTTCAGGTGTGACTCCCTTAAAGCTACAAGTTATCTTTGAAATCCTCTTATTTGAAGGCAAGATAGATGCATATGATTTGGAGAAATGGTTAAGTCTGTTAGAGGGTTACTTCTCTATTCAAATATTTTCCAACAACAAAAGGATCACCTTCACTCTCCTTAAATCCCTCCTCCATATCAAATACTGGTGGGATGGGTATTGCGAGAGGAATGTGAGAGATGAGGCTGAAATGTTCAAGACAGAACCCACTTGGTCATATTTTGTTGATGTCGTCAAGGAAGAATTATACCTTATTGGAAACTATGATGACCAATACACCTGGTGGACAACTTTGCACCAGGAAAGAGGCTAGACGTTATCATAGTTTACCAACATATCCCATACCCTAAGCTCAAGAATGGGTATTAGAGACTCCAAACGGTACTTGTTCCTAAAGTACCACAGTGTCTTGCACAGGTACATTCAAATAGATATGGATTTCCTAGACATATCTTCACTAGGATATTCTTATCGACACCTTGTCTAGTTCGAGCAGAAGAATAAATGGGAGATTGGGTTTGCAAATCAATAGCAATAGAATCCTGGAAAAGGCATGCCTAACTCACAAAGAAAAGGACACAGCAAGGAAAACCAAAATATTTAAAACCATCCCAAGCCACAGGAAAATAAGGGTAATGAGAAATCGAAGAAGGACACAAAAAAGTGGTGTTAGTTCCGTAAAATCGCATGGCACAACACTGATGAATACACGGCTCAAAACGATAATTGTTAGCTTAGACGAAACCCTTGGAGCCGTAATCTGGCTCGGACCCTAATTTAGAGCAAGGAAATGGAAAGTTGCTGATTGTTGTAGAGCCTAGCTCTACCATCACAACCACAAATATCTAACAAGAAGAGTCAAAGGAGCCATAAGAAGGGGAGCACCTCTTCCATTCACAAATGTGGGTGCAGGAGAATCCAATACATTTTATTGTTAAAAGTAGTATCCAGAAGAAACTAACTCGTTTGAGGCTATCAAAATATTGAATCTATAGATGCTTCCAGAGCCCCAACCATACACCATCATTTGGCTGAGCTAACGAGGAGACATCCGAACTATTCAATAGTTTTGCGTATCCTATTACATCAAGCTCTTCAAATACAAGGTAATGTGTGATGTTTCCCTGCTTGAAGTTTGTGATTTTTTTTAGAACAACCATATATGTTGAAACATCATGTTTTGCTTGATTCTATACCTCCTAGTGTCATTATTACTTTGGGAAAGCAAATCTATAGGATACAAGAGACAATTCCCACTACTATAATGTCTCTCATCATAGCTAAGCAGTGCAGGAAGGTAATATCCTAGACAAAGAAATTTGTCCACTTCATGATTCGTTCTGAAGGTGAATGAAATATCACAACAACAACCACCACCTCTACATGGTGTCTCTCCACACAACAAAAGAAAATGGACAACATAGAAGAAGCATACAATGGTATCTTCACCACACGTACTGGTGTACCATTATATTGGCAGGTCAAGCATTCAATTGATTTGATCCCCAGGGATCCTTTACCAAATGGGCTGGTATACAAGCATTGCTTCATAGAAAATGAAGAAATCAATGCCAAATTTAAGAATTAATCCAAAAGGGAAACATTCAACCCAGCTCCTCACCTTGTGGGAACCCAATTGTGTTGGTTCAAAAGAAATATGGGACATGGAAACTATGTATTGACTACCGATCTCTAAACAAGATCACAATCCATAATCGACAGCCCATTTCCTAGATCAAAGACCTTCTAAAGGAGCTCAAGGGTGCAAAATATTTTAGCAAGATTGATATGAATTTTGGCTATCATTAGGTGACAACTAAGCAGACCAATGTTTGAAAGTCTTCCTTAAAGTATAAGGATGTAATTTTGAGTGGTTGGTCATGCCTTTCGGATTGACTAATTCTCCAACAACCTTCATGAGTACGATGAATGATATTCTCCAACCATTCACCAATTCTTTTGTGGTCATATATCTAGATGATATCATCATATACAATAGAACATGGGCAGAACATTTGCAGTATATACACTGTGTCCTCAACATCCTGCGACAACACAAGTTATACACCAATATAGATAAGTGCTCATTTGGCATGGAGGGGGTTCAGTATATGGGATACATTATGGATGAGCATGGTGTGCATATGGATGTGACCAAGATCCAAGCCATTTGTGACTTGCCAATACCGATAACTCTCACAGAGATTCCCAGCTTCCTAGGCCTTTCCAACTTCTATCACAGATTTGTGGTTGGGATTCTCTAATACTTTGGTCCCTTAGCCAAGTGACCAAATGGGTATCTAAGGCCAAGTTCATCTGGCTCAAGCCACAAAAAAAATAATTTGATGAGTTGAAACAACACTTATGTTCAAATCATGCCCTTACCTTACCAGATCTGTAACAACCCTTTGAGATTGAGATAGATGCTTTGGATTATGTTGTTGGTGCATTCCTCACTCAACATGATCATCTCACGGTGTATCACAGTGAGACATTTTCAGATATAGTCCGCAAGTACCCCACCTATGATAAGGAAATGTATTACAATATACAATTCTATCAACAATTGAATAATTACATACTAGGAAAAGAGGTGGTCCTTCACACTGATCACAACCCCTTGTAGTTCATGTAGACCAAAGGAAGTTATAAAATGACCACCACCAAAAGTGGTCCACCTACTTGCAGCAATTACACCTAAATATTAAATATAAGAAGGGAAGCACAAATCGAGTCGTCGATTGCCTCAGTCGACCTCCAGAAGTAGTACTAACCACGGTGCTCATCTCTTGTGGCCACAATACCTTTGGATGGAGTCAACAATACATTTGAGTTTACTGTATTTTGTGTTTCTTGCAATATATCAGTGTATGTGAATATATATAATCTCTTTCATTTCATTCTCACGTAAATTCGGATCATAAATTCAAGGAATTGAAGTAGAAAAAAACAAGATCTTATCGGATCGCAAAGCATAGCAGAGATTGAAAAGTTGGGCTATATGGCTCGAACTTGGGGATAAAAGCACACACAAAAAAATCAGCAAGTGACCCATCATCACTGGAATCAAAACACTATATGGGAGTTACAAAATAATCAGGGTCAACCAGTTTTTGGATTTGAAGGGTTGGAAGACTTAGGGTTTTGGCACTTTAAGAACCTCTATTAAGAGTACTCACATGTTATTGTTGTTGAGGCTATTTGAATATACGCTTACTTTCCACAACTAGTCTCAGAAGATCAAAATGAAAATTTCATCTAGGAGGTCAAAATGATGAATTAATAGCATCCATGAATACATTTCAGAAAAACAATATCCTAGGAATTGATGGGACTTGATGGATGGACCATCAAGTTCTTGGGGGATTTATGGACCTAATGGGAGATGAAACCATCACGATATTGGAAGAAGTTCATCAGTTAGTCCAAGTCCTAGGATCATTCAACTCAACATTCATCACACTAATCCAAAAATCGGAAAAACCAGTATCCTTTAGATCACATTATCAAAAAATTTATATATGCAACTGCATCTATAAAATCGTATCAAAGGTATTAGGAATCAGAATGAAATATTTCTATCTAGGGTCATATCCTCAGAACAATTTGGCTTTCTTGAAAACCGATTCACCCATGAATCTATTGGTATGGACCAGAGACATTACACGCAATAAAAGAAAGAAGCAGTGTTCCACTATAATGAAGGTCGACCTTTCAAAAGCATAGGATCGCAATTGCTAGTTGTATCTAAGGTTTTTATTGTCCCACATTGGCTTACATATCTAAACCAGAAATTGGATGATGGCATACACTCAGAATCTCACATTCATTGTCCTAATCAATGGGTCAACATCCCATTTGTTTCGATCATCTAGGGCCCTTCATTAAGGCTTCCCACTAGCCCCATATCTATTTCTTCTAGTAGCATAAAGCTTCAATAGGGAAATTTTGGCATCCAAAAGGGTAGTAGATATTACGGGAATAAAAGTGGGAGGGATAGAATATGTATATCATTTTCTCTTCATGGATGACATTCTCTTATTTGCACAAGGTACAAAACATGAAGCAAAAGTTTTTAAGAATATCCTAACTCGATTTCATAGTGCAACATGTGTGGAAATAATCTTGCAAAAATATTCTATCAACATCAATGGAGTGCGAGAGTAGGTTGCAATATGTATTCAAAGACTAATTAATTTTCCAAACACCGATATAAATATGGGCTAAAGTATTTGGGATTTGTCTTGAAACCTTTGGGATAAGGAATCTAGTCCTGGAAGCTGATGATAAGTAGGATAAAGCATCGAATTCAACTTTGTTGCTTGCGATGGATATCCTGGGGTGAGTGACTTACACATGTTAAGACAATATTGGATGACATGCATGTTTTTTTGGCTACTATTAGCACATTTCCCAAAAGGGGTCCTGGCCAAAATCCACATAATGCAACATTTTCCTTTGGACGGAAAAACGAGATAAATTTAGGACTCACTTGGCCCAATGGAAATAGATGACTAGATCCAAGAAGGATGGAGGATGGGGATAAAGGATATAACTCACTTTAGCAAAGATCTAGTGGAAAAGAGCACATGGAATCTAATCTCTAAGGAGGGCATGTGGAAAATAGTTCTCCATCAAAAATATATTTCCTTGTAGACACTTCTAGACTGGATTCGGCAACTGAACAAGAGTTTTAAAAATGCCTCTCTCCACTGGAAATCTATCACATTATCATTTCCCTTGGTTGTCTCCTATCTCATTTGGTGAGTTGGAAAAGCAAAAACATGTTTATATTGGTGAATATAGGCTCATGGGATGTGACAGTAGAGCACTCCCAATCTTGAGCTCATTCAAAAATAACAAAATATTTGCATCTATAGTCTGGATCAAGTAGTCAATCCCATATCTACAACTATTTAGATACAAGGATTGCTAAGTGACAAACGCTTGTATTATAATGGAATCTCACAGAGCTTTGGTCATGTTTTACTTAGGCTCTCTTGAGAAGGTCACATTAGAATAAAAGAAGAGGATCATCTATTTTGGGTAAAAAACAAAGTGGAGGGCTCATACATAGTCAAGATGGGATATAATTCAGTAATTGACCCAAGTGGAGGGGAAAGAAGATGGTGGTGGTCTATCATTTGGAAGGTTAAATCATCAAATAAAAAAAAGTTTTCTTATGGCTTTACTAATGAACAAAATCCCTACTTGGGATTATCTCCAAAAAAAAAAGGTAGGATAGGACCTAACTTTTTCCACCATGTCCAAATAGTGAGGAAATAGGAACCCGACTTTGTACTTCCTGTTATTCTGCCAAGCAAGTTTGTAAAAATGTTATAGCATGGATTGGAAATGGTTCTCAGTGGCGGTGTGAAAGTATTGAGGAGGACTTACATAAGTGGTTTGAAAATCCTACTTTTAAACCCTTCCTAACTGTCCTTTTTATCATAGTATGGGGGATATGGCCCGTGAGAAACTCAACAATAATTGAAGAAAAATTCTTTCAAACATTTTAGTCATCTATGCAGATCATTTCGACTGCCACTTTTTTCAAAATTAAGGGATATGCTCCAGAAACTTGTGTGGTTAGAGAATTAAATGTATAAATAATTAGGCCTTATGGATTCTCCGATGGGGCATGCAATAAACCAAACCATATATGTGGTATAGGGGTGGTCTTACATATCACAAAATCATAATTTTTCCATCTACAAGTGAATGTAGGTCAGTGCACAAACAATAAAACTGAAATACTCTCTCTACTAAGCCTCCTCGCACTTGCGGTTCTGAAAAATTTACAACACCTGCAAGTTCACAGGTTCATTGGGACTAACTCCTAGTGACTCATTGGGACTGACTCTTGGTGATCAATTATATGAAGAACAATAAAATAATATACAACATGGAACTACAAGGGTTGGATACTCATCCTAAAGGGATAACATCACAAATAAAAAAACATTAATTATATTCATATTCTTCGTGAGCACAATACAAAGGAAAACGGTCTGTCAAAGAACGAATTTTGATGCACACAAGGGTGCGTACATATAAAGGAATATGAGGGATTGGTTCATAGACTCCTCTTTTTATCGTTGGTCATAAACATACACACTACTACAAAAATTTCGATTAAAAAAATGTATCCACATGCTTAACATTTTTATCAAATTTCAACTTTTTTTTAGACAATTCACGAGGGAAGAATTGATGGCAGTAAGTGGATACAAATTAATGAAAAATATTCAAAGCATTAATTGTATGTATTTCTATAAAATTTGAAGAAACGGAGATAGGAAAAACAAGGGGTTTCCATTAGTGAGTTCTCTTTTGTAGATGCGTGCAAAAGAAGGTTTTATTTTGTGACCACAACAGAATATATGAAGGTGCACTTAACACCTTGGATATGTATTTTTATTCTTTCGTGAATAAAAATGCATATTTTTTCCAAGAAAAAACAAAAGAGAAAATGCCTTTCAAATATTTTAACGATCTATTGCATAGTCTGAATTAGTGAATATATGATGCAAGTAATATAAATAAAGAAAGTTAAAAACAAATCAATTGAAGTACCGAAAATGAAATGTTATTAACAATTAATTAAAGAATACTAGAAACAAATCAATTGAATTAAAAAAGAAATGTTGTTAATTGTTTAGAAATAAATAAGGAAAATTGCTTACTATAGGAAACACACAAGAAACTATCGGAAATTTGAAATGCATAGAGAAACAAAGTTTTGACACCATCTTCTACCATTAGGTTGTACTCACTAGAATTAATTTATACAAAAATTCAAAAATAGTCATTGTCCTCCACCCTTAAGATTGAGCATTTAACTGAAACTAAAACTCCTAAATCTAGGAATTCATATGCCACTTAGAACTGAGCTTGATCTTGGTTTTATTTAAAATATATCTTCTTGTGCATGAGACTGGGTGTAGCATTAATGACTATCCCTAGTGATGGAATCCATACTTCGAAATGCTCTTCATGTATGCATAATCACTTAGTTCAAGAATGCCCACATTAGACCAGTTAGAGAAAATCAAGGAAAGCTAAAGTAAATGAAGGACAACACTCACCAAATATCAAGATATTCATTAATCAAACATGGAAAAGGTAAGGTTTATTATCACAAAGTTCATCTATTTGATACACATCTAAGTCCTTAGGTATCCTTATTAATCTTTTAGATACCAGAAAGATGGGCCAATCAACCTACCAAAACAAGGCACATCATTGGTCTCACTATTAATGAGGGTTAACCACATAGGGGTCTTTATTTAATAAAGAGGGAAATTTTGCATTGATTTATTGTCCACTAACTATATAATAATCCTTATGTACTTGTACATTGATAAAGTAAGGGGGTTAGGGTAGGACCCTAACATGCCCTCCCTTTTCAAAAGCAACATTGTGCTCAATGTTGGAGATGGGGAAACTATTGCAAAATGTATTATGGCTCCCAAGTAGCATCTTCTAGTGAGTTGTCCTTCCACTAAATTAAAACTTCATGAATAGTGAGTTGATGTAATTGACGCTTCCAGGTGTCCAAAACTGATGTTGGTTGAACTCTATAATAATGATGAGAAACGATGAAGACAATGATTATAACATTGACAATGATGTGATTATATGATGATGATGATGATGATGACAATGACAATGGTGATGATGATGACAATGATGATGATGATGATGATGATAACGACAATGAAAATGACAATGATAATGACGATGACGATGATGATGATAATGAGATGAATGATGATGGTGATAACAATGATGACAATGATCATTAATTCCATCATCATTATCATTGTCATCGTCGTTGTCGTCATCATCATCGTCGTCGTCATCTTTATTTTCATCATCACCATCGTCATCATAATCTACATCTACATCACATATCTACATTTCTATTAGTTCCATAGGTTGGGGGAGGAGGCATTAAAAATTGCAATAAGGGAGTTATGGGACGTAAGAGAACCTTAGTTTATCATTTTCACATTAATTTGGGTCATACAATTAATAAGTATGGAGAAAATAAAGTGGCATTGCTTCATAAGGACATTTGGAGGTCCATGGGGGCCTTGGGTGGCTAGATTCCTCCTTACACATGTCATGACTTAACCCCAAATTCGAAATTATGAGTGATGGAAGGTTCTTGGAAGGTGAAGAGTCATCAAAATACATATCATGAGCCCAAGGATTCGAATGGGTGAGGAGGAGTAAATCCCATAGAAGAGGAAGAGTCTAGAAAGAAATTAGGTTCCATGTGGAGCTAGATTCCCTACGCTTTATGATAACAATGATAGAAGATTCTATGACAAGTCAGACTTGATTGCAGACCTATGACAACCTGACATGTCAGTGCTAAAAATAGCCTCCAAGAGGGTGCACTTGGGACTAGGTGGTAGCCATTCGAATTTGGTGGAAGATGAAGGGTTGAGGAGAAGGCCAAGTGGCATGGAGGTTACTAAACATCAAGGATGAGGTGGACGAAGCCTATGGGAATGAATCTGACCTTGGAGGACCTTAGGAGGGTTATAAAAATATGTCATGAGGAATGGAAATTGCTTTTGATCATTTGTGAATTTGCCTTTGGCATTTGGAGAGCATCCGCTTGTCCTTTTGCACAGTGAGTGCACACTTACCCTGCTAGTGAGCCAATTTCGAGAGAATGAGATTCTCATCCAAGTTGTCCATGGGAGAGTCCATTCAGAACTTTCATTTGGAGCTTCATGGAGTGTTTTTTTGCAGATAGGTAGCTGTTTCTGTTCGTGACCCATCTCTCCTCACATTTTCTCAATTTCCACTTCCATATTTCCATGTTTTTTTATGAAAGCCCACTTGTGTGAATGGTGGTTGCACCCCATTGAGTTCATTCGATGCCCAAGCATGGGTGAATGATTCATGGCTCTGTAATATGCCTTTCATATCCTCTGTAAGTCAAAATCAGAAGAAATACATATGCAAATGTCCACATTTCCAAGCTTTCTTATGACTGTATATCTGATGTGTATTGTAACTTGGATCAATGTTATATGATGTTAGTGAGCTATTGAAATGTTATCAATGGTCTATATTCATCTTTCTCTGTTCTGAACCATTATATGCACTATTTATGAGTCAAAGTTGAGCTTTTATGTGCCATTTCCCTTAAGCAAATATCACTGAAATTATGCATTCGAACATGAATCTTTCATCCTCTATTGCAGAACTCTTAACCCCATCAAATGATAGTAAATGAAGTCTAATTCTAGTCCTCATACTCTATTATGAAAGTTGGGAGGGTTTCATAGGATTTGGAGAGCCATTTCTACCCACACCCTAGGGGGAATTGCATCATAAATTGTTAGTAATTTTTTTCTTTTGGCCATCATGCCCAAATTGAGTTGCAGATGT
Source organism: Pseudotsuga menziesii (assembly GCA_001517045.1). Classification (NCBI taxonomy): domain Eukaryota; kingdom Viridiplantae; phylum Streptophyta; class Pinopsida; order Pinales; family Pinaceae; genus Pseudotsuga; species Pseudotsuga menziesii. The sequence continues at coordinate 374,538 of LPNX010269245.1, read as the reverse complement.
CTATTGCCTATCATAAAAATATCAGAGATTCAATTTAAGAGTCCTAAGACTCCCCGCATCAATCCCTACCAAATTCGAGACCTTCTTGAGCCATTCAAATCCCTAGAGTCAAAACTAGTCTAGACAAATTTTCCAAAATTCTGCCTTTGTTGGGAATTTTCAAATTGGGACATTACATTTTGGAAGAAAAAGAGCCTTGGGAATTTCACTCTTTGGAGGGCACATATTTTGGTGAAGACAAAATTCAATTCCGATATTTTTCAATTTTTGACCTAATTCTATAGCTACAACATAAATTAGGGTTTCAGTTTTTGACCTACTCCCTCCACAGTTTTGGCTCGACTCTACCACTTCTCAGCTCACTTCTCTAGGGCGCATTTATCTATGGAGTTAGTTTTCCAAAACTCCAACCTTCAGTTTTGACCTAGTCTTTGCTAGGGTTTCAGATTCAAATCTACAGTTAAGATGATTAGCATGAAGGTTGAAGATCGTCTGGAAGGAGCTTCCAAATTCATCCCCTGGAAGTCTAGGGTTCTTCTCCTACTGGAAGAAAATGACCTATTACAGCGTGTAGATGAAAAGTGCCTAGAATCAGAAGCCAGAAAAGACAAACCTCGTTGGAGAAAGAATGATGCCAAAGCAAGAAGGATTTTGGTGGGCTCAGTTAGAGACCGTTGGTTCTTTAGATCTCGAAAAAGATGACAGCGAGGAAGATGTTCAAAACCTTAAAGAAGCTATTTGAACACAGTAATATTAATGTGACTCTCACATTGAGGATTAAACTGTCGAATATGAAGATGACAAAGTCCAAAAATATTGCCTCATATTTCATGAGGATCATCGAACTCTGGTACAAGCTAAAGTCCAGTGGAGACAATCTTGAATAAAAAGATCTCGTTATGACCACCTTAAATGGTCTTCCACCATCTTGGGAGTCTTTCATCCAAACTATAAGTGGTCGAACCAAGTTGCCCAAATTTGATAAGCTATGGGCAGAATGCACTCAGGAAGAGACAAGAATCACAGCATGCCAAAGACTTCATGGTAGTCAACCTGAGGAGAATCAAGCTGTTATCACTCTAGGAAACTCCTCTAGGTTGTAGCTCGAGGATGCCTGGTAACTTAAATGTTTTTATGGTTTTCTAAGTGGATCAAGTGAGGTGACCTATAAGACCTCACACTCTCAAGACATGCATAAAACTCAATCAAGGATAAGGCTTCTAATTACCACTGTTCAGAGGTTGACAATATGGTGCAGAGATGGAGACCTTATCATGCTGGCAGATTCATATATAAAACAGATATATATAAATGGCTAATCATGACAAGGAAAGCACTTATAATTCAAATCATCAATATGCCAATAGGATGACAACTATCAGACATCAATTAACCTAAATAAAACCTAAATAACGCATTCAAGCATAAGCACAGAATAGACAGAAAATGGAAGCTGAACATATGATAACAAAAGAGCTTATATTAGGTCACGAGCAATATGAGAAGCTTGACAATAGTAATGGTCTACAAGTCATCGAATTTGAACCTTTTCAATAAAATAAGTCTTAGGCTTTATAGCCTTTACAAAAATACTCAGATCCTGAAAACTTGGATCTGATTTAATAAAAATAGACAAAATAATTGTTTTTTGCATAATTAGGTTTAAAAACCCTAATTAACTACTAGTCTAACTAACTGTAGAATTTGTTCACTGTTTGAACCTTTTGATAACTAAAGTAAGTACTAGAAATCACTACCACTGGTCTTCTACTAGTTAAGTCAGTATTTCACTTTGACAGTTGAGTGTTGGTGACCTTTTCTTATTGTTATGACATAGCAAAATAGAAGCATACCTTCCCTCATGTTTTCTTCAGCGTCCTTGATCTTTACACTTCATCCCTAAGCTATCCATGTTCACCCAAAACTGGTCCTTCATGTAAAAATTCAATATTATGCCTCTTTCTGTTTCCGGTGGTTAAGAGGCCAAAATATCAGAACTGTTAGCTGCCAAAAGCAGTGCTTTTGGGGGCTAATGAACTGCCTTAGCATCCACCTAAGCCACCGAAAGCCCTGTTCTTAAAAAATTCTTAGCCACCTCCAAAATTGTTCTTTCAAGTTTGTCTGCTTAGCTTTCTTCTTCAATAGGCTCTATGTTAGGAGGGTTAACAGTAGCCTGGCTAGCTTCTGGAGGCTAAAGGCTTACTGTAGCTTCAGCTAGGGTTTCCAATGTGAGGTGAGTGCTAGGGTTTATCTTGGCCTCCTTCATCCTATACAATCTTGTGTTGTCTTTCAGGTACCTTTTATTTAGTCTTTTTAGGAAAGCATTCCTTTCTCTCAGCTCTAGGTAAGATTTATGCAACAGCTTGTTCCTGCTCGTCAATGCAGCATTATTTTTCTTTATCTCTTTCTAAAATATCCATCTCATACACTTGCCTCAGCAATTGATTTATCCTTTGAGTCTTGGGCTTGCTATAGGAAGCCTTCTCTACTAGTTCATCTTGCTCTTTTGGTGTAGGTGATGGTAGTTCTTCAATCTCTGCAACAACCTACAAAGCTAGGTCTACACCTTCCTCTTGTTCCTCTTCTGAGTCTGAGTGGGGCAGGTTCAAAATGTTCTCACTGTGTGTTGTAACCTCCTGGGCCTTCTCACTAAAATCTAAGTTTCTTTTTACCTTCTTAGCTTTGGAAGAGGAAAAAGGTTGTTCTGCTACTTCTGGGGATATAGCCCTTCTCTTCCTTTTCCCACTTCTTGGTGTGCTAGAATTTTAGCAGGAGACTTCCCCTTTTCTTCTGGCTGAAGACCTATTTCAAAACCATTCCAAAATAAGAAATAAGGCCATGCCATATTCCTCCTCTTCAGCAATTCTTCGATCAGAATTTGGATAAGACCATGATGACACAGTATTTCAACAATCTTGGTTGGCTGGGTCTTCACCTGGAGTGCCATCTTTGCCAAACTCCTGTGTAAGTAAAAAGGAAAATTTAGTGGGCTTCTCCCTGTGAAGTGGTTGATCAATTTAAAATGGTAAATTGTAGCTTTGTTATATCTCCCTTCATATGTTATATAGACCACAATGGCCTTCAGCAGTTGCTACCACCTCTCTTCTAGCCAGGAGGATGGTACACTTTTCTTCCAAACCGCCTCCATATGCTCAAGCTTCAGGTAAGATCTGAACTCTACATCCTTTGGTATGGAGGTCTTGAACCACTTCTCTCCTGTGCTAGGAAGTTCAGTCACTTCAGTAATTAGGGTTTCATCTATCAGGAATTCTTCTTTATCTATGAATGCCTTGGAGCCATCGAAGGAGAGGGCAAGTGCCTCAGCCACCTGCTGGTGTGAACCTTGAATCTTCTCACAAAACCTATAGCAACCAGCATCCTTAAAAAAATGACAAACTTCTAGATGTGCCTCTAGGTAGCTGATGTCTCCCAAATCCTACCTGAGAGCTCCTCCCTTCTTCATTTTGTTGAATGCCACTCCTAGGTACTTGCAATAACAAATTCAAGTTTTGTACGATAGTGTTTTAGCAGGCTGCTTCTCAGAGATGGCTTTCTGGTGGAGAGAAATGCTAAAGTCGAGGGTGGAGTGTACTGAATATTTGGCACTGACTATGAGGGCTTTCAACTACATGATTGATGTTGAGGTCAGAGGGTGATGGTTATGTTTTATCTTTTCGAGACCCCTTGCACAACAATTATGTTAAAATCAATCCTGGATACTCAATGGGATTTTCTGTAGTTCTATGGATAGATGGAGGGAGAAGGAGGGTTTCATCACATCAGTCCTTATCAGTTTCAATAACAACCTCCTTACTCATTTCCTCATGTAGTTACACAGCCTCCTGTCCTTTCAGTGGTTTATCATGCCCTTTAATGATTGTTGCTTTGCTGACGGACTCTGATTTGATAGATTTATAACCGTTTCTCTCTTTTACCTTTTCGGCAGTTAACAGCCTTTAGGAATTTGTCTGCTAGCCGCTGAAAACATGGCTTTCGGTGGCTAATGAAATGCTAACCCTTTCTCCCAAGCCACCAAAACCGTTTTCCCAATGTCGTGGTGAAATTCAGCTTTCGGCGGATAGTGGTCTCTCCGAAAATCCCTCTTAACCACCGAAAACCCATCCTTTCGGTGGCTAATGAAACGTACAGATTTTGAACAACAACTATACAACCATACAGATTTCGTACACTAGCCATACAGTCGTACGGATCCGCACGTGTGAGGCCGTACAGCAGGGTCGTACACTCTTGCAGGAGGGTGTTGAGGTTTAGCTAGGGTTTTGCCCAGTGAATCTGCCGTGTAACTGCATTTCCCAGGTTTGGGTGAATTCGCAGTGTTGTAAACATTCCATATTTTCTCATAATAAAATCTATATCTGACTGCTGCACCGATTTTCCCATGTTGAATTTTTTTTAGGGGTTTCCATACCCAATATAATAGTGTCAATATTGTGATTTATTTCTCAGTTTTATATTCTGCTGCATACTGTAAAAGATATTCATGTGTACCATCAGTAGAGATTCTGAATGCACTGTTTATCCCTAGTTGAATATTAAAGGAAAATTTACATGGTATCAGAGCTTTGGTGAGCTAAAGTTGAGAGATTTGCAGCAGCAGTGATAGATCAGGGGCAGATCTATAGGAAGACACAAACCTAGACTTCCAGATCTAGGGTTTGACAGGTAACACTTCACTATGGCCATGCAGTTGAGAGTTGAGGATAGACTCCAGGGGGCACAAAAGTTTCCTACATGGAAAGAGAGGATCACAAGGATTCGGGACATCAGTGATGCAGAGGAGCACATTGACTCCACAAAAGTTGCACCCACAGATCCAACAGATCTTATAGCTTGGAAGAAGATAGATTCCAGAGCCATGTTGATTATCATGGATGGAGTGAAGGACCATATAGTCCCTCACCTTTCTGGTAAGAAGACCGCAGCAGAGATGTGGGAGACTTTGGAGAGTCTGTACCAAAGCAAAAATGAGAACTGGAAAATGGTGCTGCAAGAGAGGATGCGCAACACCAAGATGGCCAAGGGAGAAGCAGTGGTGCCTTATCTCACGAGGTTCACACAGATCAAGGATGAGCTTGGAGTTGTTGGTTGTAAGATAGTGGATGAGGAGCTAGTTTGGATAGTCCTCAATGGCTTCTCTAATACATGGGACCCATTTGTCAAAGGTGTTGTGGCTAGGGAGAAGCTCCTTGATTGACAGCGACTATGGGATGACTTTGTGCAGGAGGGGACCCACATGGGTCAAGGATCAGGCTCATCCAGCAGTGCCCCATAGATTGTGGATGAGGAGGCTCTAGCCCTTACAGGGAAGAGCAAGGGTAAGGCAAAGAGGAAGAAGGATGGTAAGAATAACCTTGATGTGCCAAAGGTCAAGTGTTTTATCTGCCACAAGAAGGGACACTTTGCCTCCCAGTGCCCAGATAGGAAGAAGAAGAGTAACACATAGATGGCTGGATCTGCAAAGATGGATGAGTTCAACGGGAATTTCAATGAGGAGTTTTGCTTGATAGCTTGCATGGAAAGCACCATAGGGAGAAATATGGTAGATTGACAGTGGAGCATCTAGTCACATGACTGGACAGAAGAGATTCTTCAGAGACTTGCAGGAGGGTGGAACTGGGATCCACGTTGAGTTGGGTGATGATACGAGGTATCAGGCGTAGGGAGTTGGCATTGTTTCATTTGAAAGGGAGTCTGGAAAACCACTCAATTTTGTTGATGTGTTATATGTTCCAAGATTGACCAAGAACCTTATACCAATCTCCACTCTAGAGGACAAGGGATATCAGGTGAAGTTCCGTGACCATAGAATATATATCAGGCCCAAGGGGTCAGATAGGAGCTTGGATCAGGTGATTGGCAGGAGCAGGAAAGTGTACAGACTGCACTTTGAGCCTACAAAGGCTCTAGTCAACAATAGTAGCAGAAGTTAGGGTGAGTTGTGGCATAGGAGGATGGCACACTTACACCATGGAGCACTAAGGAACTTGAGACATGATGTCATTGGAGTTCCTCAGGTACAAAAGGAGAAGCATAACCACTGCAAGGGTTTTGGTTTGGGGAAGAACATCAGGAAACCTTTCCCACAGAGTGAGCACAAGTCTAAGTATCCCTTGGACTTGGTGCATTCTATTGTATGCAGACCTATGAGTGTCCATTTGTTGAATGGTTATAGTTACTGCGTAACCTTCATTGATGACTATTCCAAGAAAACCTGGATCTATTTCCTGAAGGCCAAGTCAGAGGTCTTTGAGAGGTTCCGAGAGTTCAAGACTCTCATGGAGAACCAAACAAAAAAGAAGATTCAGGTCAACGGGGGTGAGTACACCTCCAACGAATTCATGGAGTATTGTTCGGCAGAGGGGATTAAGAAGGAGCACACAGTGCCCCATATCCCACAACAAAATGGAGTTGCAAAGTGGAAGAACAGGACTATGGTAGGAGTAGCTAAGGCCATCCTATTTTATCAAGGATTAGCACTATTCCTTTGGGCTGAGGCATACGGGACTGTAGTGTACATTCATAAAAGTTGTCCCCACACAAATTTGGGGAGGAAGATACCAGAGGAGGTCTTCACAGGCACTAGGCCAGATGTGAGTCGCATTCGTATATTCGACAGTGTCTGCTATTGTCATGTTCAGGTTGACAATAGGAAGAAGCTGGACCCTTCTTGTGAGAAGGGGTTACTTGTTGGTTATAGCAAGACTTTGAAGGCATGTAGATTTTACATTCCTACTCACAAGAGGATCATTATGAGCAGGGATGTCTAGTTCGATGAGGACAAGGCCTTGCATAGATATATGGACTTACAAGCAGAGCAACAACTAGCACATGACACAGGGATCAAGTTGGAGGAGCCAGATGTCCAAGTACAGGTATAGACACAAGGCACAGACTCTGGTAGTCAGAGGGAGTCAGGTGGACAAGATCCTTCAGTCATTGACTTGGAGGATGAGCTGCAGCAGGAGACGGATATCCAGCAGCCGCAACTAGTAGACAGTAGGCCAAGGCTTAAGTGGTTCAAGTCCACAATTTAGGATTCCAAGCAGGTAGATCCTCTAGAGAGCTCCATGAGACAAAGAAAACCACCAGTGAGACTCAATTATATGGCACTAATGACAGAGTTGATTAACTCTAAACCTTCCAGGTTTGAGGAGGCTGCACAACATGATGTGTGACAGGAGGCCATGGTTGAGGAGTATGACTCAATCATGAAGAACTAGGTATGGGAGGTTGTGTCGAGACCTAAAGGAAAGAAGTTGGTAGGATCTAGGTGGATCTACAAGGTGAAGCATGCAACAGACAAAAGTGTTGAAAAGTATAAGGCACGCTTCGTGGCAAAGGGGTTTTCATAGAAGGAGGGCATTGGTGATGAGGAGACCTTTGCCCTAGTTGCCAGGTATTCTTCCATTCATACCATTATCTCTTTAGTAGCAGAGATGGGTTGGTGAGTCCATCAGATGGACGTCAAGACTGCCTTCTTCAATGGAGTGATAGAGGAGGAGGTATATATTGAGTAACTAGAGGGGTTCGATGTGGAGAACAGGGAGACACATGTATGTAGACTGCATCGAGCTCTTTTATGAGCTCAAGCAGGCAACTCAAGCATGGTACTAGAGGATAGACAACTATCTACGAGAGATGGGATTTCAGTGGAGTGAGGCGGACCACAACCTGTACTTCTTGACAGGTGAGGTGCCTCTCATTCTGGTCTTATATGTGGATGATCTCTTTTTTATAGGATATGAGAGGTTGATTGGAGACTGCAAGTCCAAACTTGGAGTAGAGTTTGAGATGAAAGACCTTGGATTGATGCATTACTTTCTGGGCTTGGAGGTTTGGCAGAGAGATAGATGCTTCTTCATTGGACAAGGGAAGTATGCAGTAGAGATCTTGAAGAGATTTAGGATGGAGGATTGCAAGCCTATGGCCACACCTCTAGTTTCCAACTGGAGGAATATTGATGCATTAGGGTCAGACGGAATTGATCCTACCTTGTATCGTCAGTTTATTGGATCTCTTATGTATCTGGTCAACACTCAACCAGACATCAGCTTTGCAGTCAACTTTTGAGTTAGTTCATGGTGGACCCTCAGAGAGTGCATTGGACGGCTGCGAAGCACATACTTTGCTACATTAGAGGTACAGTGGAGTATGGATTGGTTTATGAGCACAGGGGGAATGTACAGTTAGCAGGCTTCACAGATGCTGATTGGGAAGGGTGTGTAGAGGACAAGAAGAGTACAATAGGTTGTTGTTTCAGCATTGGATCAGGGGTTATGTCTTGGTTTAGTAGGAAGCAGAAGTTAGTTGTATTGAGATTGGCAGAGGCTGAGTACATGGCATCCAACATGGTTGCTTGTGAGGGTATGTGGCCGAGGAAGTTACTTTCAGACTTGTTCGAGTGTGAGCTAGAGGCTACAATAGTTCACTGTGACAATCAGAGTGGCATTAGGCTATCTGAGAATTCAGTGTTCCATGACCGAAGGAAACACATATACATCAGGTAGCACTTCTTGAGAGATTTTGTTCAGAGAGGAACCATTCGGTTGGAGTACATACAAACAGATGAGTAAGTGGCGAACATTTTCACCAAGGCACTTTGTAGACAAAGTTTTGTGAAGTTCAGGGATAAGTTGGGGTTGCTACTGAATCCCTTCCTCGTTGAGAGGGAGTGTTAGATTAGCAACAACAAGGAAGGTCTTCCTACATGCAAGTGTCCTTGCATGCAGAACACTCTAAAACCGGAAACCAGTTGTATTTAATTATTTTTCCTAAGTTTACTTTTGAAAATAATTAAAGTGATCTAATAATTATTGACTTAAAGTGAAAGTGAAATTATGGTTTTCAATTTACCTAAAGTTATATAAGAGAGGTCAATTGGTTGAGAGGACACACACACTTGTATTCCAACAGAGACAGGATACAGACATGGAGAGAAAGTCAGACAGAGGATTTAGCTGTGAAGACGGAGGAGCGAGAAGCAGGACAGAGCCTGCACAGTCGAAATGTAGCTACTGCAGAGGGAGTCGTACAAGACCGTACGGATTATGTATGGCTGTTGTATAGACAGTACGAATTTAGTACAGTAGCCGTATAGCTGTACGAATCCGTATGTGAGGCCGTACACTCTTGCAGGAGGGTGTTCAGGTTTAGCTGGGGTTTTGCCTAGTGATTCTTCCCTGTAACTGCATTTGCTAGGTTTGGGTGAATTTGCAATGTTGTAAACGTTCCATATTTTCTCATAATAAAATCTATATCTGACTGTTGCAGCAGTTTTCCCATCTTGGGTTTTTTTCAGGGGTTTCCATACAAAAAATAATAGTGTCAATATTGTGATGTGATGTTGTGATTTATTTCTTAGTTTTATATTCCGTTGCATATTGTAAAAGATATTCATGTGTGGTTATCGGTAGAGATTTTGAATGCACTGTTTAGCCCTAGTTGAATATTAAAGGAAAATTTACAGTTGATGCATTACTTCATGGGATTAGAAGTATGATAAGGGCAGAAGAATATTTTCCTAGGTCAAGGAAAATACACCATGGATATACTGAAGAGATTCAGAATGTTGGACTGCAAGTCCATAGCGACTCCGATGGATGCAATTTGAAGAAGCTGAGAGATTTTGCTTCAGATTCAAATTTGATCGGTCCCACTATGTATCGCCAATTGATTGGGTCCTTGATGTATCTGACTAACACCAGACCAAATATTTGTTTTGCTCTGAATTCCCTCAATAATTTCATGTGTGGACCGAGGCAGATTCACTGGATTGCTTTAAAACATGTGCACAACTACTTATGTGGCACTGTGGGATATTATCTACGATAGAATTTAGATTGTGACTTGAGATTGCAACGGTTTACAGACTTAGATTGGTCTGGATGCACTACAGATAGGAAGAGCACTTCAGGATGTTGTTTCTGTTTGAGTTCTATAGTAATTTCCTAGTACAATAGGAAGCAGAAATCAGTAGCTCTTAGTACTACAGAGGTCGAGTATATGGCTGCAAGTTTAGCAACTTGAGAAGCAGTTTGGCTTCATAAAATTCTTGCAGGATTGTTTGGCCAGATTCCAAAGCCAACCGCGATTCACCATGATAACCAGAGTTGTGTGCAGATGTCAATGAATCCTGTATTTCAAGACAAGTCGAAGCACATAGAATTTTGGTATCGCTTCATACATGATATGGTGCATAAAGGTGCGATCGAGCTCCAATATATTCTGACAGATGACCAGGATGCAAATGTTCACACCAAGCCTCTTCCCAGGATGAAGCTTGAATAATTTTGTGGGAGACTTGAAGTAGAAGAGAACGTATCCCTCCTTGAGAAGGAGAGATGACTGAGAGACATTTCCCATACTTTTTCCCAGGTACCTTTGCTTGTCTAGGTTCTCAGCCAAGTATTGGAGAAATCCCATTGATAGATGAGGTGGATAGGTAGTAGATGGTTGGGTTCACATAGGTTCCTTTGCTTGTCCAGGTGCTCAGCCAGGTATGGGAGAAATCCCATCAGCAGATGATTTGGATAGGTAGCAGATGGCCATGTGATTGCACAGACACCTCTGCTTGTTCAGGTTCTCAGCCAGGTATGGGAGTAACCCATCGACAAATGAGACGAACAGGCAATAGATGGTCGTGCACATTTACTTGTTCAGGTTCTCATCCAGGTATGGGAGTACCCCATCGGTAGATGAGATGAACAAGCAGTAGATGGTCGTGCACATTTACTCGTTCAGGGTCTCAGCCATGTATGAGAATACCCTATCAGTAGATGAGACGAACAGGTAGTAGATGGTCATACACATTTGTTCATCTAGGATCTCTAGCCAGGCATGGAAGTATTCCATCGACAGTAGAGACGGATAGGTAGCAAGAGATTTTCTCTCAGACATTCGTATAGAACAAATTCATAAAGACAACCTTCAGTACGTTTAGAGATGATAGAGACAGTATAGATGTACAAATGAAACCAAGATGATCGTGATGCTGATGAAGACCGAAGAATACCTTCCTTGATGAGAGGGAGTGTTGGAGTTTATGCAACTTCAGAAGCTATTCTTATTGTTCTTGTATAATACCTCCTATGGGAGATGAACTTATTGTAATCAATCATACTAACCCTAGAAGAACAATGTGGACCTTGGGGAGAAAAGTAAGCAAACGAAAAGATAAAATAAATTATAAAATATAAATTATATTGCTCCCCCAAGAGAAGTCGGCCCTAGTTAAATTATTAGTGGAAAATCTGTATAAATAGGAGGCACCCCCCTCATTATTATACACAACAGCAACACAACAACACAAGTGAAGTTCACAATTTTCTGGGAGAGAGAGAAGTTCGCATATACTGCAAAAGAAGACTGTTTTCAGGGTTTCTATCTTTGGAAAACATTTCCATATTTTCTCTTTCTTATTCATTGTACACTGTTCTCAGGATTATCATCTCTAGACGAAGGTTGCTGGGTTTTCTCCCACTTGGGTTTCCCAGGATAAAATATTCGTGTTATTGTTATGTGCTTTGTCTATCTTCTAGTGATCCTATTGATAAATACAATTAAGATATACTACTATAATCTTATGAAAATCTAACAGTGATGACCATTGTTAACTAGATGTCCACCTAAACTAGTAACTCGTAGACATGTGGTAGTTGTTAGGCATAGGTTAAAGTGGACATATATATCCAATTCCATATTCATTTGATTACCTTTTAGTATGTAGTTGAGTACTATAATCCAAGTGTAATCCTTATAAATGAATTCATCTTAGTTTCACTTGTTTTTTCACAACTCTATGGTTAATTAGTGGATAGTTTAATGACTATAGTCATTTGCTTCTTATCTGCACTTTTTCCTTTCATTCAATCTATGGCACTAGTTTTTGACTTCTATCCCTTAAAATGTGAAATCTCTAAAGTTTTGACCTTAAAGGCTTAATCCTTCAAGTGACTTATCTAGTATAATATGTGAATATAGTGCTTGTCATGTGATTTATTATTTTCATTAGTTTGTTATTGTGTTGTGTAGATTGTCTCTCCATGAAGAATCATGTTCTAATAATGGGGGTGACCATTTGACTTATAAGTTGTCCAATGTGGTATTTTCCTCATTGTACACATAAACACATCAATCAATTCATTAATTGTTGCTTAGTATGAGCACATTAACATACAAAGATAAATATAAAATAAATAAAAGACTTATTAGGGATACATTTTGAAATCCTTTCCTCCCATTAAGCTTCCCTCCTAGTGTTGTGCTTGTCTTGTGCTTCTGGTCTCTAGCTTATTTTCTTTAGGGGTTGTAAGGATTGAAATTAATCACAAGCTACAAGTTTCATATACATTCAGTCATCAAAACTAGCTATTGGGAAGCAGAATTGTAGCACTAGTATGATCTGTCTGACATATCACATCTTTTTCTCCATTAGTATTAGTCTCATAACCACTCATACAACTGCAACTCACATAAGGTCATGCATCAAACAATAGCAAAATAGTAATTCAAATTGTGGCAAATGACGTCTGATTCTACTAATTTATAGTAACCTTTTTATTGGGTTGAGCACTAGAGTACTATCAAACACTAGAATTGGTACCGATGTGTTCTGCATTGCATGAGGTTGCCATTAAAGACCTTGCTTTTCTGAAACACAATTGTGCATGATACCGAACTGTTAAAGCTTCCATTTGACCAAACATATTTGAAAGGTAACAACAAACTAGGTAAATATGTCGTTATAACCCAAAAGAATGTGTATACCATTAGTTTTACCTGTTACTCTGAATTGTTCTCTTTAATAGCAGTGTGATTAGCAGATCCCTTCCAGACTGGATATTTGTGCAAAGTTGTTTTTTGTTGATGATGAAGGCACCTTAATGAGGGCACATGTGTCTTTAGTAGGTAGAGGTGAAGTGCATGAATGTTCTAGATTAGGAAGGCTCTGCAGATCCCGATGTAGAAAGGCACATGCATGATATTCTTTGGATTGTTTCTTCACTACTACTTTCTCTTTTGGATGAACTATGACGGTCATGCCTGTTTTTTTTTCATCTAGGTTGTATACTTCGCTAAGAGTTTCTATTTTGTCATTCAAAATATCTGATAAAAAACTATATACATCTTACCATGTGTATTATAATTTCATGGAATTAATTGTATATTTTTCCTGACTATATGCCCCACATATGTCAAGGATCTTTTAGGTTTAAACATAGGGATTGTTCCTAGTTCGAGTGTTATACTAACAAAAATCCTATGCAGATGTTTAATGTTGTATGGTGTTACCATTGTGCATGCAGAAGGGTCCTTGCCATTGCCATGGTCTATTGGGATGAAAATTGCATTGGGTACAGCCAAAGGGCCTGGCATTTCTTCATGGAGGAGTTGAAAGGCCTGTGATTTATCAGGATTTTAAGACGCCAACATCCTTTTGGGTTCAGTTTGTCCCTACAATCCCAAATACTTCAAATTATGAAGCATTGTCATTGTATGGATTGTAATAAAGTCTTTTGGTTGACTGAGAGACTATGTACTATAATAAGTTTTTTGAATGACTGAAAGATTTTGTACCTCATGCAGGAATACGATGCCAAGCTTTCCGACTTTGGTCTAGCAAAAGATGGACCTGAAGGACAAGACTCATGTTTCTACTCAAGTCATGGGAACTTATAGCTATGCAGCTCCTGTGTATGTAATGACTGGTGAGCATTCTTGATAACCTACAAGTTACAAGTTACACCTTGTGTTTACATGAGAATCTCATCGACACCGAAAATTGTCAGAAGTGTGGTCTGCATAATTTAAACTGATTGGTTCTTACTACAGAGTATACTAATTATACATCCTCTTGAGGGTGGGGGGTTTTGTGGATTTCTCCAAGGCGTGGACAAACTATGGTGAAAACACCAAAATGTTTAAAAACTATCCTGAATTTAAACTTTTAGCTTCACTATAATCATGTTAATATTATAATTCAAATATATATGTTTCCTTGGTAAAGTTGGTACTTTGACTATAACAATTAATTAATATATGTTCAGAAATAATGTCTTTAACAGAAAGCATGCATGCATTCTATTCATAGGCTCAACTTGAAAGGAGATAGTTTTTTGTATGGAGAGCTTAAGCAAATACGATTCACCCTTCTTATTGCCAATTTTATTCGGCAGTGATGCTAGTCCAGGCCTCCTAGCTATGAATTTAGAAGTTTTATTTACAACAGTTCTGTAGTATTTTGTTGAAATTATTAGGAACATCTCAGACTTTTCATCGATGGGTTGTGTAAAACTGTGAAATTAGTAGTGGATTCTAGAGCGAAGGGAATAAGAAAGATCTGAGAATGCATTATACAATGAAGGAAATTGGCAGCAAGGTAACTTGATACAAGAAGACACCGGGATGTTGAATATGGGGCAGTTATGGAACCGTGGGCATATTGTGTGGGTCACTAGATGAAATAGCGGGAAAAGATCAGAATCCAATTTCAGATCTATGATGAAAACATCAAGATTTTAGTAAAGGTTGCTGACTGCAGTTCTTGATAATGAAATATTGTATCTATTTGATGCAACGAGTAACTGAGAAACTCAGAAAATAGTGCTATCACTAAACTGGTTGTAGACTCTCCCCTCTAGAGTCTGAATTATCCAAATGTGTAGTTATTCTTTTTAGTTTTCTCCATAATCAGCATGTTATTATGAGAAGATATCCAAGACATTGTTTTCTGGATTTACCAGGATGCATTTCATAATGGAAACTTTGCAATTTGTTCCCTTGACAAACAATATCGTTGAGTATCCCTACTCTTTATTTTAGCTGGAATGATTTCATTAGGAAACAACCCTCCTCTCGGCACACTTGAACATGAGGATATCTCTAACATGAGGTTAAGTATTTACTTTGGATTAGAATCTGCATCTGACAGATATCTATTTCATCAAAAATCACCAGGGACTTGCATTCATCCTCATCTTGCTTATTTAGTTCACTGTCTTCCAGTTTTTTAATCTGAGTCTCATTGTGGTAAGCTGACACTCTTGCGGCTGTCCTCTCTCCCATGGAAACTAATTTATCATCATCTAATTTATTAGGTAGAATTTAATAGTTGATCTGCCCAGTATATAGATTGATCAGTTTTACCAACGCATTTTCCTGAGCCAAAGTTGAATCCTAGACTCTCTCTTTTAGATTCAGGGAATACAGATTCTGTGGAAATCACAACACCACAAGCCAAGAAGGAAAGAGTGTCTGCTAATGATGCAGACAAAACATTTCTTGTTGAAGTTAAAATTGGTGACATGGAGAATGCATTGATAAGCTTGACATGGCACATCAAGGCTCATCCAAGAAGATTAATCTTTCCAGTTCAAAGAAAAAAAGGTCAAGCCCTTGGAAATGACAGTCTTAAACGCTTAAGGATCGTGCAAGTGGAAATGCAGTCACTATTTCATTACAAGCTTAAGGTCTTATGATTGAAGCTTTATCTAGTATCTACTAATAGCTTCAGATGTAACTTCAACCATGCTCCCTTTTTATTATCTTTGAAAATTAAAAACTTCATATTAGATTGCCTATAAATTGTTATTCTAAAACCAGATATCTGCAGTTTGCATACTTCATTCGTTTGCATCTCGGTCTAGACTGGTAATGATGTGTGCCTACCCATCATTTACTGGCTTAGTAATGATGACCGTGTTGCAACACAGTTTGCATACCTCATTCATTTGCATCTCGGTCTAGACTGGTAATGATGTGTACCCACCCATCATTTACTGGCTTAGTAATGATGACCATGTTGCAACACTATGATATAGTGAAACTAACCATTCCACCACCCTCTTGGATCAAGCACAAACTTTCATGGGGAAATGGGTTGCCTTCCAGTCTCCAGTAACTAAGTCTAGAATCATAATGGTTAGTATAAATTCTATATAGTATCATTTTTATGAGGTCATACATGATGTCATAGCCTTATCCTGGTATAATAGTTTAATAGGACTTGGATCCTAGTTTAGACACATGCTTACTTTTTTTATCAAACGAGCTCTTGAAGTCAAATGGAATTGGTTCAATGTCTTCTTAATCAAATTGCAAATACATAATACCTTGTAGCCTACAATGAGGATCCCTAGGAATAAAATGTTTCTTATTGCCGTAAGAATAGATGCAAAAGGGAATATAAAATTAGTGTTTTATGCCATCAATCCATGTTGATGTCAAATGTGCACGAGAATATATTTGATTTATAGAAGAAGAACCATACAAGATTCTCATGATCACTCCAATATTTTCTCATGAGAAAATATTGGAGTGATCATGCACGAGAATTACATTTATAGGAGAAGAGATTCTCATGATCACTCCAATATTTTCTCATCCAATATGCTCTTTATAGGAGAAGAGATTTTCATTATGTGCATATGCTCTAAAATTACATTGTGCTAGCCATGAGTAGGTGTAGTAGACCCTTTTATTAGTTCTTTGAGAATTCTAATCTAGAGGCCCTCCTATGTCTAATCTAGGTTTTTGCTTTATGTTCATCAATCTATGGAAAAAACCAAACAAAATCATGGAATAACAATCACGTTCAAATGAAGAACTTTGTTAAAGGTGATCTTGTAATACTATGTGATAGTAAGGGTTTGAATAATCCAAGAATGTTAAAAATGCATTGGCTAGGACCATTTTTAGTTGTGCAAATATATTATTGCAATGCAATTTGATTAGCTAAATCAGACGGTGTTCTTAAACTTGGATGGATGAGCCTTGTTGACCTAAAAATCTCTGTCTCATCCCAATCAAGATACTTTGATGCACTTCTACCACAAGGCATGGAGTAGGTAAGGTTTCCTAGTTTTGGGTTTTGGTTGAAGTCTCTTTTGTCTCTTTGGTCAATTCAATTGTATAACAATTGACATGTCCAAAATCTAAACATTTGATATTAATGTTATGAGTTTCATTTGCTTGTTGTTTATTCTAGTCTTACAAAGAGCATGTTGTTGGGGAAACCATACATTCTATGTCCTAAAAGTCCTCACTCCTACAGCAATTATTCTTTTTGGAGTTACAATCCTTTTTGGACTTAGAATAGAACAATTCAAGTTATGACATAGATTTGGGTCACTTTTGGTCAAGCGGCATTGTTTTCACGAGGTTTCAATATTTAAAAGTTATGGTTTTTGTTGCATGTCTAGTCAATCTAATAAAAATATCATGTGTCCACACAATTCAAAGGTCAATGGTTGTACTCATAGGTCAAGGATACATGTTAGTGAAAGTATTTATTAGATGATTAGACATATTCATCTATCTCTTCAAATTGAAATTAAATGTTATACACCAAATTATATGTTTGCTGACCTGGTGTCCTTCATTTGCTTGGTGAACTCCCATTTTAAGTTTAATTGATTCAAGCAACGTGAGTTGGTAAATGTCCCCACTTCTAGTATTTATAAAGCAAGTGGATTGTCAAGAGCATAGAGTCATATTAACTTTGTATAACTATATCCTACATGAATCCCAACTAGGTTTTCTTGCCGCTAGCAAAATAGATTTGCCTCAATCTAGCTATCTCATTCCACCTACCAACCTTTGCATAAATGTTTAAAAGATACATATGCAACAATATTCTTTGGAAAACTAAATTTGATTTCAAGTATGGCTATTGGATTTTAAACATGGTCGTATTTTAGATATTATTGTCTTTTCTTAGAATTACAAATGATGCAATCTGGGTGTTAATATTGCTTATTTACCCAATTTATAAAGGGTGCTAGCTCAATGGAAGAGCACCTGCCTTACAAGCAGGAGGTTGGTGGTTCGATTCCTCTGTGCCCTAATGATATTGCAATATTGGTATTTTTAATAAAATACATTTTATTCTGATTTATTATGGTTATAGGAGGGTTTCAAACCAACTTTGTCTGTTTCTATGAGGGGGTTTTTAAACCCCCTTCATATGTCACTACGAGAGAGGTTCAAAACTGCCATTGTAGCTATCTATGGGGGGGGGTGTGGGTTAAAACTGCCCCAAAAGGTTTGTAAGATGGAGGTTTAGGGGCGGTTTTAAACTGTCTCCGTAGGTGTCTACAAGGAGGGTTTAGAACTGCCCCCAAAAGTCACTTTTAGTGTCGGTTTTGATCTCTTCTAGAACCACCCTTAGAAGTCCAACTTTTAGCATCGGTGCTATTGCAGGTGGTTTGTTAAGACTTCCCCTAAAGGTTTGTAAGATGGAGTTTTAGAACCACTCTTATAGGCACCTATGGGGGGCTTTGAAACCACCCCTTTAGGTACCTACGAGGGGGGTTTGTAACAAGGACTTTTAGGGGGGGTTTGGAACTGCCCCCATAGGTCTCTATGAGGGGGGTTTAGAACCACCCCTAAAAGTCACTTTTTCTTTGGGGTGGGTGGGGGTTAGAACTACCACCAAAAGTCACTTTTAGGGGCGGTTTTGATTTCTTCCAGAACTGCCCTTAAAATTCCAAACTTTTGGCGTTAGTTCTATTGGGCGTCGTTTTGTAAAGACCGTCTCCAAAGCCAAATCCGCTCCCAAAAGTGACTTTTGGAGGCGGAAGACAACCCTCCCTAAAAGTCAAATTTGTTGTAGTGTCATCAAAGTTTCTAGTCATGAAAGTCGCAATAGTAGAGCAGCAAGTAAGATTTGTAATCTCCTGAGAAAATGTTGTAAGGATGAGTGCTTGACAGGGGTAATCATTGAGGTAGAGAAGTGTGTGATGGGCCAACGCATGGCCTAGACACAATATATGAGGCATGAGTTCTTCCAGAATTTCGTAGATGTGTAGGACAACAGTATAGAGTTCCAATATAGTTGGATCCTATTGCTAGTCACTATAGTGCTATGGCAGCCACCACCCAACTACAAGTATGACCATCCCACCCAAGAAGACTTCGTGGTGACAAAGCTTATGGTTTTGCACCACCGACTGACCCGAGAGTTCCAGGTCGATGTTGACACTATGTTCCAACTATGGTATATGAACATGTTAACATCCACAACGGAGTTTTCCAGATTCCACAGTTAATTGTGGATAGGTAAAAAGGTGCAGGGATTTTTGAGGTGGACTGTCATAATGTCCTCATTACACCGTGCATAGAACCCATGTACGATATAGACATCATGCCATTCTACATCACAGATGAAGATGTCAAAGCAACAATAATGCAATGGCCAAATCGTTTAAAGTTATATTCAGACTCACATCTAGAGATTCTAGAGGATTCTAGAATCTAAAATAAAAATCCTAAAGTCCCAAGTAATAGCTCCACCCTACCAAGGTAGTTACCCCACTTGATGGAGAAGCACAAGAATGAGTTGATTCCCTCGTAGCAAGCCGAGTAAACAAAGAAGAAGCAAAATAAATATCCTTCCCCACAGCTAGAACAAGATCCAGAAGAGGAGGAGGAAGTAGAGGAACACATACCACCGATAGGAATTCCTAGAACTAAGTTGCTTGCTTCAGTAAGTGGCAACATTTTTGCAGAGTTTATCACTAAGGTTGAATAAGAAGAGGATAAATATCTAGAGAAGAGAGAGGTTCTAGGCCATGAGATAGAAGAAAAGAGTATCCCACACAGGAAGCCAACACTACAACGATCCCTAGTATCGTCTAGCATCTACAATCAAACCTGGAGGTCACATAGAATCTCATGAAGGATAGAAAGGAAAAACTCCAGGAGTTGAGTATGGTCCTACATATTGTGAGAGGGAATAACAATGGCACACAGTTCAGAAGAAATTGGTACCAATCGAGTACAAGAGCTGCAAAAATAGGTGGAGAAGGCCTCTCACAGGAAGCTAAAGTTGAAACCTTTGGCCATCACTGCGATTCAATCCCCCATGACCTCAGACACCCAACCTATGACATATAATGAACTGAACCTACATATGATCCCGATGGAGGACTTGCACTATTACATGACATAGATATTTTCCAAGATGGGTGAGTGACATGTGCAGCTAGGTGACCTCTATGTCGAGATCAAACATATGCATAGGGAAGTGGTACAAGAAATATACCAGCTAGAAGTAGAGGTGAACAAGGCATATGTTATGCTTCCAATTGCAAGCTCTTCAAATCCTGATAGAGGACTTGCACTATTACGTGACAGAGATATTTTCCAAGATGGGTGAGTGACATGTGCAGCTAGGCCACTCCTATGTTGGGATCAAACATATGCATAGGGAAATGGTACAAGAAATAAACCAGCTAGAAGTAGAGGTGAACAAGGTGTATGTTATGCTGCCAATTGCAAGCTCTTCAACTAAAAGTTATTTGTTTCCTGTTTAAAAAGTTTCCACAATTAAAGACATTATTCCTATGCTTCAATACAAAGTGATTGAACTCTGGACACAAATCAAGACAAAGACATCCCTAGAGGAACTAGAACTTGCAAGGAAGATCGAAGAAGTAGCGTAAGCTCTAGACCAAACCAACCAGGAAGTTGCGACCTTGGGAGGGGGTGTCGAGTACAATTTTAACATCTTGAACCACCTGTAGGATGTGCCTAAGCTACAATAGGTGGACCAACAAATAAGAGACCGTGAGGCAAAGTTTAGTGCAATGGAGAGAGCCTATTAGACCTGCCTCTTTCTGCAAAAAAAGAGGCCATGACAAAAATTACTACTCTGACCAAGGAGATCACAAGGAGTAGAGAAAGCAACAGAAGGTCACGAAGCTTATTGTCAAGGAGCAAAAACAAGAGTAGACACATTTTGATAGTTTGTCATAACTCCACAGTCCCACATCCATAACTCCATAGTCCCTGATCCTTCCCTATACACTCCCACATCCACACCTCTCACATGGTCATCTGATCTATATGTACAAGAGCTACTCAATATCAAGAGGAGAGTGGAGGTTTTGGAAGTCAAAGAGCATGAGAGGGACCTTAAAATTCATCTGTTAATAGTAGAAAATCAACATTTAGCAAAATGCAACAAGGTTTTAAAAGGTCAAGCTGCATTGTTGCAAGAAGCTATTCTGGTAGGCAAGAATGAGTGGAAAGATATGAAGGCAAACTGGCAAAGAATGAAAGAATCAGCAGGGGAAGAGAGAGGGGTGTTGAATCATAAAACACCCAATGTTGAAGGGAAAACAAAAGAAAAAACAAATAACCAGGGAATGAAAGTAAGAAGCAGAAAATGGAGGTTACACCAAAAATTCCAGAACGTGGGCACAAGTTATTAGCAAGCATGCTAATATAGAAAAGGAAAAAGAAGCAAGCAACCAGGGAGACAACAAACAAGGAAACAAAACCAAAGAAAGACAAGTCAGAGCAACAAACATAATAATTAAAGGTGTTAGAGAGTATGGTAAGAACGAATGTACCTCGGAGCTTGCAAGCGACTTTCTAAAAGACAAGTTGAATTGGCAAGGCCAAATTCGCCAAGCATGGAGGGTGGGTAAATGTAATGTTCCCAAAAGTGACATGCATGCAAACCCTAAAAATGATATGCATGCAAACCCTAAAAGTGACATGCATGACATCTAAGCATTATTTAATGATGCATGCACCCAATTAAGTCTCCATGCGCATGCATGCAAGTCAACTGCAAATTAGAAGTTAAAGTGACCTAATTAGGTCAAAAGTTAGGGTTTTCACAGTTGAAAGTTATAAAAGAAAGATAAAGTGAATGGAGACTTTACTTTTGGATTAATATTATTTTGGATCTCTTGAGAAGCAACACAGTGTGCAGCCACAGCAGTTGGGGTTGGAGACGACGTCTTCAGCTAACGAGATTTCGGCAGTGAGACATCTGCCCTAGTCTCCTTCAGGATAAACCATCCAAGTTTGTCACCGTATCTATTGCATTCATCATTATCGAATATTCCAGTATAAGTCTAAAGGTTATTGCAGATTCATCCGTACAGCTGGGGGCATTTAGCTGGGAAACCCTAGTCATTCACCAAGACTCTGGATCACCATATTTCTTCTGCATGCATCCTGCATCCTCACTGATAGGATCACTTTACTGCATTGGGTGATTATCAGCTATTAGATTGTCCATCTGGGGCAGCTAGTAGCATTTTACAGGGTTGTGAGAAGCAAATTGGTAGATCAATTCGCTAGGGCATCTAGAGAGGTCAAAACTCTTGCATGCTCTGACCATCCTCTCCAGCACGGGCATCTGGAGAGGTCAAAACTCTGGGCATTATTTCTTCCACTGGTATTTTTCTTGGGACTACAACGAAACTCAGTCCTTTTTCCAAGATGAGGTGTGCTGGTTCATTCAAATATATCCTCCTGTGATAATGTACTCTTTAATAATGTGAGCATGCTGACTATAGTTAAAAAATCTCCTATAACAATGATCAATTGGGTTTCTCACTCCTACATTATTTTCTAACACCTTTCATTTGAATTTGTGTCATTCACATACTTCAATTGGTAACACATAAAACATTCAATAATTGAGAGGTTTGATACCTTGGTTTCCTTTATTGTTGTTAACAAAATAACATCAACATGGTTGCACATGACATATGACATTGTGTGATCATGGTGACTATAATATTGACCATATTGACCATGGTTACTATGTATATTGCCCAACTATAAAGACTATAGTGACCATAGCGACTGCGTATATTTCCCAACAATAATGACTATAGTGACATATGAGACCATAGTGTCTATTGTGACCATAATGACTGCGTATATTTCTAACTCATTCTTATGAAAAAATGTGACCACAGTGACTATAGTTACAAAAGATCCTATAACATCAAATCTTGGGTTTTTCTCTATGTGCATTATTGGATGCCATGCAAATAAGAGACGACTCAATAGTGTCCACAAGGATTTCTCAACCAAACCAAGGAATTCTTGAGCTTATATGGTTTACACTTGCCATATTCCCATACTTCAATTGGTAAGTTACACATAAAACATTCAATAATTGATGGATTTGATACCTTGTTTTCCTTTATTTATGTTAGCAAAAGAACGTCAACATGGTTGTACATGACATATGACATTGTGTGAACATAGTGACCATAGTGATTATGTATATTTCCCAACTATAGTGACCACAATGGCTGTGTATATTTCCCAACTATAGTGACCATAGTGATTATGTATATTTCCCAACTCTAGAGACTATAGTGGCATAGTGGCTATTGTGACCATAATGATTGTGTATATTGACCAACTCATGTATATGACCAAATGTGACCATAGTGATGATAGTTACAAAAGATCCTATATAAATGATCACATCTTTGGTTTTTGGCTTTGCATGTATTCTTGGATGCCATCCAAATAACATACAACTCAATAGTGTTCACAATGATTTCTCAACCAAAATAAGGCATTCATTAGCAACAAATTCCTTATTTTTATATGGTTTACACCTTTCATATGCAGTCAAGGGTGGAGTCGAATTAACTGAATCTTTCTAAAACATTCTACTTAAACCTAGTGATTATTTTAATATTTTAGATGAGCTAGGTAGGCTTAGAATTACATCTCAAATCATATTTAACATAGAGTATTTTTTGGAGGATGCTCTTACAGCTATGGATTCTAGGGAATGTCCAACAAAGTATGTTTTAAGGAGGCATTGGAAAAAAAATGTAAGGCATTCCCATTTAGGAATTTTTACAAATAGTTTGATTACAAACTCCCAATCCACCTCTTAATGGTAGCTATGACATCAATCCTAGGAATTAAACATACGATACGAATAGATTTCTTGTAGTCGAGTCACTTATAGAATATATCAATCAAGGAACATTAATGCATTCCCACTGTCAATAGTGAGGAAACTTGTTGTTAAGGTAGGAAGTTATAAGGTACTATAAAAAGTTTTTATTAATCTTATTCCCAAATAATGCATTGAAGTCGATGGGATAATATTTGTTGGAAGGAGGGCCTTGAAGTATCCCAAATCATCCAACATGAGCACCGATGCAAACATCTTCATGTGAAAACAATTTATTGGGAACTTTTCCAGCCATAAACCTAGTTTTCAACAAAATTTCATGTCCAACACCTACACAATTTTCAACTAATCTAATTGTCAATTGTCCAAAGTAATTATCCAACTCCTATGCAATTTTCAACTAATAATTCATCTATAAGCATGTGCAATGAAATGAAAATTCGTCAAGGTTTTCAAAAAACCACCTTGAAAACATATATTTAAGGGTGGTCTTTCTAAAACTCTCCTCCACAAGTCATGAGAATCTAATTTTTAGGTGCAGTTGTTAAAACACTACATCCAAAAGTTATATTCTCATGAATCTTAGTGGGGGTCCTCTAAAAATGACATTGAAAAATATATTTAGGGATGATATTTCTAATTGTTGATGCTCAAGTTTTGGATTAGTTGGAAGCATTTGTGCCCTTATAGAAGATAGTTAGAAGTTGTTGCACGATGAGTTCAATTAGAGCCTGCACAGCCAGTTTAGTTGGATACTATGGGCCACCCACATTTTTGTAGTTTTGAACCTAAGCCTATATAAGGGCATATTTTGTAAAGGGATCGGGTCCTTGGGTTGTTCTGTCTGATATTTAGTCAAGCTATGCTATATTTTGTGGTGTATGTTTATACCATTAAGAGTATGATGATTATATTGAGCTAGAATGAGAACCATTAAGTTGTTGAGAAATATTTGTAGCCATTATATGTCCATAGTTCTGAATATGAGTATGATATAGTTGTTGTCTCAAATTTTCCTCACACAATTTCTTGTTGACTAAATGTATTTCGAATGTCTAGTAGTCTAAAAGATGGATGCTAGTCTATTAGTAATTAAATTCTATAGTAAGTAAAGGATAGAATGTTGATGAGAAAGAACCCATCCTCTCTTGTGCATCCATGATTCAGTCTCTGTGTAATTTCCTACACGTGTCTCAGGTGAGACCTTACTATGCTTGTAGGGTATTTAAAATTTTGATGATTGTAGGTTTTTTGTTGGTGCTGCAAATTGAACCCTGAGTCTAACAAACCACCAACCAACAAAATGGTTCTATTGCCAGGACCAGGTGGGAATTGTGAAGGGAGTATAAAGAAATGAGGTGGAATCCCACAAAAGTTGAGATCAAAGAATGGTTGGAAATCAAGGAGGATGAATTTGTGCAAAAAGAGACTAGAGGACTCGGGATATATCCCTAACACTAGAAAGGAAGGTATCTTTATTTGGATTTGCATGAAATTTTCTTTTGTGAGCTTCCTATCTTGATATATGAATGGACAAAGAGACGGTTTGAGATAAATAACATCTGAAGCACACCTTGGACAATAGTATGGATTGACAAAAAAAATATATAATAAATATAGATGATAAATGATCCAAAGCTATTGAGTTGTAGTTTTTGTGTATGAAAAAAGGGTATATTGTATAATTTGTTATAAGTTGCAGTGAATTGTATAACCATGCATAAGCAAGATTTAAAGAGGGCCCATTAAATAGATTCTTCATGTAGATTCTATTATGGGTAAAGATGTTTTTTTTTTAGAAGGGGCTAATGAAAATGAACCCCAATATCATGTTAACATAAGCCCCACGCTGTGGGGGTGGGGTATGAATCAATGGGAGAATAGCTAGGTGCAGAAGATGGATCCATAAGAGAAGTGACTTTAGAGGAGAAAATATATTCAAGAAGGGATGAGATAAAGCAGGAAGTCAGAAGAAAGAGATAAGAAAAACACTTGATGGGGAAAGATAGTGTAGATTAGAGAGGAATGAAGAACACCAAATATGGGACTACAAGATGAGAGTGTGTAGGAGTGTCCTTTGTGCCAAGAGGGTGCACAGAGTCTTGGAAAGAGGAGTGCTCAGAACATGAGAGACCACTGAAGAGGCGTGGAATGGAAGAAATTAATAGTTCCAATGAGAATAGTGGTACACACCCCTCAGGAAGAGAGAAGGAAATAACCAAGAAGACGTAGATTAAAAGGAAGTGCAGATGAATGGAGGCACTTATATGATTGTAGAAGAGACTGCACATCCAAATTTCATATCCCCTTGATTCAACATTGTGAGAAGAAACGCATTGATAGGTAACCCATGCTTCGTGTCAACCCATCAATGCGCTTTATCTAATCACAAAGACCAAATATTACTTGATTTTGCAAGGAAAACAAGTCTTGAAGAAAAACTAGAATTTAGACGAATATAAGCTAGTTCTACCCATCAGAGTAATCCATTAACCCAAAATTCAATAAGTAGCAGTAATATACCATTTCCAAATAGAAGAAGTAGTTCTCTTGTACATAGAAGAATAGTGATTATGTCATATTCCATACAGATATTGCTCGCATTTCATGGGATAGGGAAAGACGATGTACAATAACATTGGTTTACTTGAAAAGAAATATGGTCTATGAAGAACATCAAAGAACATCGCAGACAAGGCTACCAATATCGTGCAACTGGAGACCACATTAAAAGATAGGGTTCTAACATGATATATGAAATATAGGAGCGTTGTTGCTGCAAGACATACGAAACCACTAACAAGTATTAAAGAAAATATTTAGAAGGAGTTCTAGAAGCCAAAGTTTGAGTCGCAGTGCATTACTAAGATTAAGGAGATCAAGAAGAGAGTTGACGATTTACTTGGGACTATGACCAACAATTCAAGATACTTTTGGACCAACTAAGTTTTCAGATCCAACATCTATAACACTATGAATGGTTCATTATAGGATTGTTGCCACATATCAGAGTTCCACTGACATAGCAAAAGGTGTGTACTCAATTGGATGCCATGGAGATTGCAATCATATTGGAAGCGAATCTTGGAGGGGAGGCATCTCTAGGAATGGCATAGGTTCAGACACAGCTTGCTATGTTGACTGCATAACTGCAACAACTATCTACTGGTAAGGTAGTATGAGAGAATGCTTGTTGTAGCCTCTATAGAACAGAAGGCCATCATAAGGACGAGTGCCCAATATTAAATAACTACATGGACACTAGCACACCTAATCCTTTTTCGATGGTGCCCAAAATTGAGTTTTGTGAGATTCATCAAAGATGGGGCCATGCACCTCCCAATTGTCTAACATTGCAGAAGTACCAAAGCTCTACACATGCACCATTCTATGAATTCTACAACTCACTTGGACATGATGTGAAAATATTTCATGCTCTATAATTGATGAAGGATAATAGAGCAGATTCCTACTAAATACAAGGCACAGAATAAAACAAAGGACCTAATATGAGAGGAAATCGGGGGGAAGCATGTAGTGGTTTCTGAGGCCGAGGAAAAGGCTACAGAGGAGGTGAAATACAAGTGATTTGATTTAAATATAGAGATCCAAGCCACTTGACAAGATTATATACTAATCCACATACACTGTATGCATATTGCCATAGTCTTGAACATACGACATAAGATTTCTAGGAATTTCTCAAGAAATGGGATGACAAGAAGGGTAATTGTAACATGGTGACCACTGAACCAAGGAAGGAGAATAATAGAAAGGATCCAAACCAAGTGAACATAGTGAATTGAGGAGGCATGTGGATAGGTGAAGATATTTTTTGGGAAAGTAATACAGACATACCAGTGGAGCAGAAGATAAAGAAAGTTACGCATCCCCGACTTAAATTTGAGGCTAAGTACCAACTACAGTTCGTGTTGGACACACAAAAGGAATTTGAGGAGGATCCCATCGATGGGAAGGCCTACACTAGGACAACATGTGTAGAGAAGTTCAATTTTATAGACTATGTGAATAAGAATATCATAAAAGAAGGTTGCACAAGGAGGAGTATGCAATATGCGTAGATAATAATAGAGGTAGGCCGCACGGCATGAGGACCCACGACATAAGAAGGACAACACAAAATTACAGACAACATTCACTAGGAAAATTGAGTAATTACCTTTTTGAAAAGTTGTCTCAATATACTACATGATCTCGATATTGTCAATCAAATGTCTAACATGGTTGAAAAGTTAGTCATATCAAATGAAATTGAAGAATCCATTTTTTCACTACTTCCAGGAAGGAATGTGAGTAGAGTGGGAAAGAAAAGAAGAAATGAAAAGCAGTTCATGTTGTCCCTTAAGATAGGGATATTTGAGATAAAAGATGTAATGATTTATCTAGGGGGGAATGTGAACATTCTTCCTACGAAATCCTAGGAGTTGATGTGGAATCTAAATATGGTATGGTATCCCATACAACTTAGACGATCCAATTAGTACAAAGTATACCCCATTAGGAGGTTGAATGATGTGGAGGTGAATATTTGTTATGGAGAGAATATTCCCATGGCTTGGGTTAGACCACAACAGACAACGTGACTCCACAAATCAACTATAATCTCAAATATGCCATATAAATTTAAATGTTAACAATGAAAGAAAATATTTGTACCTTAATCAAAAATTCAAAGACGTCCTCCATTGAGATTTCAATCCAATTCTTGAACCGTACAATGTGTTCTCAACAACAAATACATCCAATCATTTAATATATTCATGAAAGGTTAGCACCTACGCTAGTGTTGGGATATTATAAACCCACTTAACACTTAGGATTAAATATTTAATCATGTATTATTAATTTCCTACCTACTATCCTAGATAGTTGGCATCCACTTGCACCACTTTTTTTTCCCTGGGAAAAAAGCGTAATTTTATATCATCTTTCGAGAACAAAATTACATATAGTAGATACACTTTGTTGTGTATTTCCGAACAAACAGTAAGCAAAAAAAGAAATAGACCCTTAAGGTCTTTTGATAGTCCCCCCATACAGTAGTTTCCAGCAAATGAATATGTTGTCCTAATCAATAATATTACAAAAAACACTTCTTTTCCAATCTGTACCAAGACAGAATATAACCTGCAAACTACCCTGAGACAGTCCAAAACCAGTCGTAACTGTGCCATGTTAGCCCA
Source organism: Pseudotsuga menziesii (assembly GCA_001517045.1). NCBI lineage: Eukaryota > Viridiplantae > Streptophyta > Pinopsida > Pinales > Pinaceae > Pseudotsuga > Pseudotsuga menziesii. The sequence goes on along the minus strand of LPNX010269245.1, from coordinate 345,624 downwards.
AATTAAGGTCCACAAAAAGCAGTATCATAATATGATGTTCCAACAGAAAATTGTTACGTAATTAGAAAAATTAGGTAGTTGTAGTTCCTTCTATAAAAGGCCTATGATAATATTCATGGACAGTGTCTTCATTCAATTCTCTGATCTTCCATTGGCCCAAGGCCAACTGTAGCCCTTTCTTCGAGGTTTTGTCTACCTTCTTGTTATTTTCCCTGTAGACATGTCGGCATGAAAAAGATACATAAGTGTCTAAAACTGCCTTAATGGAAGATAAAATGTTGGCAAGTCATAGATTTATCCACAGTTGGATCCCCTTGGTCTAGTTAATCACAGTCATTGAATCTCCACAAACATTTAAAGTTCTACACCCTTTCTTTGTTGCAAAGATAAGAAGGAGTTTTAAGCTCAAAAGCTCAGCATAGTTGTTAATGCCTACCCCCAGCCCCACCATTAATTCAAAGGAGTGATTTTTCAAAAGTAAAATGATAGCCCCTCCCCCACAAAGATTGTTTTGGGCTGCCCCATCAAAAATACCCCATGGCACAGATATATCAATTTCTAATTACCAAACTTCCCTCTTTCTAGACACCCTGATGTATTCAGGAAAGGGAGGCAGGATACCACAAACCAAACTTGTTGTTATTTCAGGAGTACATTCTTTGTCTGCAAAAATTATTTTTTTCCTGGCAAGCCACACCCCAAATGACATGCAATGGTAGAGATGTCATAGACTCCTGAGTTTCTAACCTCCTCCAGTCCTCCCAAGATTGAAGTACCAAGAGCCCTACCCAACTACGGTTATAGTCAAGGGCCTTCAAGAATTCGTTCCACACTTATTTGATATAAGGAAAGTGTAAAAAAAGGTGTGTGACAGAATCACCATCAGATTTGCAAAGAGCACACCAACTAGGCCCTTGGAAATACCTTTTTTGGAAATTGTTCCAAATAGGAACGTTGTTTTCCATCCCACACCACATGAAAAGTCTAGTTTTCAGTGGACTATTGATTTTCCACAGTTTCTTCCACCACCGGATCATAACCCTCTAAAAACCATCTGCATTGAGCTTAATATACCCCACCTTTGGGGTGTATCTGCCACCCGAATCCAAGTCCCAGATAAGAACATCATCCATATCCCGAAGATGAATCGGTGCCTAGATCAAAGCCCTAAGAAATTGATCCACTTCCCTTTAATCCATTGCTACTAATCCAAACTCCTGTGTCGATTTCCAGGATTGGGACCATGGGTTCTCCTGAAAAGGTGCAGCTAAGTATGAAAGGTAGACAATACCTCTCTATCTCAAAGGCTCCACTATGTGGTCTAGAATCCTATGTTGTTGGATGCTACCTACCCAAGGATCCTTGCCGACCCTTAAATTCCTGCCATTCCCAACATTCCAAGAAATATTGGAATCAATAACATCAAAGGATTTAACCACTGCCTTCCAAATTATCGAGCCTCCAAAATGAGATTTCATAGGACTCCTGATCCAATATTCCATAGTGTCAGGAGAAATGTACTTCTGAAAAATGACCTGTGTCCACAAAATTTCAGCCTTTAAAAGTATCCAACCCCCCTTGGCCACTAGTGATTTTGCAAATAAAAAAATACTTTTAAGGCCCCAACCCGCCATCCCTTTAGGAATAACAATCCTCTCCCAACGAACCCAAGGAGTCACATGCTTCTCCTATTTACCACTCCACATAAAACAAAATCAAGTTTTACGATCCTCTTCCAATATACCTTTAGGAATCCAAGCCAGTGACATCCAATATACATGAATTGCTTCTAATACAGCTTTAACCAAAACCAATCTGTCGACCCTCATTAGCCAATTATGAATCCAAATTTTAAGGTATTTTCCCATCTTGTCCAGCATCCACTTCCAATCACTAATCTGGTATTTATTAGGTTTTAAACAAAACCCTAGATATTTCAGTCCACCATCCAAACCTTCCAAAATGTATGGAAAATCCCCTTTGATTGCCTGTAACTCTTCAACCCTCAACAGGTGAGTGGACAGAGTTGAATTTTGAGAGTTAATCTCCATCCTAGTGGCTTTAGAAAAAAGCACCAAAATATATTGAATGGTATTAGTATCTCTTACCGATCCCGAAAAAAAAATTAGAACATCATCTACAAACAGAAGATGAGTTATTTGCATATTCTAAGAAATCGAAATGCCCTTTAAGGAACCAAGTCTTTTTTCCTTCCTTAGAGACCTAGTCAAGCCTTTATCAGCCAACAAAAAGAGGAGCAGAGACAATGGGCATCCCTTCCTAAGCCCTATTTCCGCATGAAAAAAAGGGGAGGCGGCTCCATTGATCAAAACCGAGAAAGAAACAGTTGTAATACAACTCATGATCCACATGATAAAAGCAATGCCAAACCCAAGATGTGTCAGCAACATTTGAATGTAAATCCAACTTACCTTGTCAAAGGCTTTGGATAGACCAATTTTGAGTATGGAGTCTTTAATATTTTTAGTTTTCATGCTGTGTAGTCCTTCTGAGCAACCCCAATGGCTTCGTGAATATGTCTCCCATCCAAGAACCCAAATTGTTCTTCATTAATGTGATTAGAGAGTATCACCTTAAGTCTTCTTGCAATCACCTTTGAACCCACTTTATAAATGCAATTACAAAGCGATATTGGTTTGAAGTCATTCAGAGAAGTAGGATTGTCAATTTTTGGGATAAGAGATATAAAAGTTGAGTTGAAACTGGAAGGAATCCTCCATGAAATTCTAGTATCCTCCACCACCTTCAGCAAATCTCTACCCAGAAGTTCAAAAATTTCTAGACAGAATTCAATCGTCCACCCATTAGGTCTCGAGTTCTTTTCCTTCTGAAAACTTTCTAAGACCACCTTCAACTCTTCTTTAGTGATCTCCTCCATCAGGGATCTATTATCCTCCTCCTCCACAAATCTTGGGAAAATCTGTTCAATTTGGATGACTTCGGTAATGGATTCCTGGGCAGGTGCTTTAAAAAGAGTCTTAAAGTGCTCCACCCTTGTACTGGCCATTCCTTCGAAAGTGTCATGAGTATTCCCTTAATCATCCAGAAGGCTCCAAACCGTATTTGTTGTTTTTCTCCCTCTCGCATAAGCATGAAATAATTTAGTGTTGTCATCGCCACATGCCAACCATGTAGCCCTACTCTTCAACCTCCAAGTCTCTTCCCTTTCAAGTAATAATGCATTCCTTCTCCCTTCCATACTGATCAAAAGTTCTTTGTCCTCTTGATTCAACAGACCCCCCTATTTATCAAACAATTCAGAAAGGTCATTTTCAACTTGTTTCAGTTCTCTGTACTCCCTCCTTCGCTTGTCTGCAACCCACCCTTTAATAACATCCTTCATATTAGGAATGTTTGCTGCAAACTGAAAAGTTGCAGATCTCCCACTACCAGGGTCAAAAGGGATCCATTTAGAAGAAATCAACGATACAAAAGTATCATCTTTCAGCCGTGTCTTGTTAAATTTTAGTGGGATAGGTGGTTAGATAGGTCCATTTTTTAGTTCTGGAAAGATAGGAAAGTGATTAGACTTCCCTCCAATCCCAACCCACTGTTGAATAAAATGATTTCTATCCACCACCTTTTCAGCCAACAAAAACTGATCCAACCTCTTAGCCACTCTCCCCTCCCCACATCTGTTGTTTTTATAGGTAGGTTTGATCTTGATAGGTTCGATGTCCAACAAGATTCTGAGTAATGTAATCTGTCAAAATATCAGCACGAGCATGAGGCCCCCATACCTCATCCTACCCTAGAGAAAAAATTAAATCACCCCCAATGATTACCATATCTCCTCTCAGTAAAGAGTTGTTGAAAAGGTTATCCCAAAAGGGGATCCCATTAAGATATGGACCATAGACATTAAAAATAGTAAAAGTATCCACAAGTTCTAGAGCCTTAAAGGTCAAATCTAATACTAACTCCATACCCAAAAGGTTCAGGACCTGAACATTCCTGGTATCCCATCCGATAGGCAGCCCACCAGAACGACCACATACATCCAAGGTCTCAAAATTCCAACCAGGATACAAACTTTCCAACCTACATTTAACCACTTCTCCTTCCCCTAAAGTTTCTTGTAGCAAAAGTACAACAGGGTGTTCTAAGCCAACCACCCTCTACAGTGTTGATATTTTTTGGGGACCAACAAGACCCATGCAATTGAAAGACATGATTTTCATCAGTGCCCCTTCTTCTGGGCATGCACTACTCTAAGTGCCCTATCGATTGACTCATGTTTTCCTTCCAGCAGATCCTTTCTTTCCCTGGACTGAGCCTTGGCAATAAAATATTTTCTTCCTCTCCCTCTACTGGTCCAAATGGAAATTTTCCCCAAACCCCCCGAGGCTCTCTTGGTGTATGACCGCAAAAAATACCCTGAATCTGACAATTCAAGTGGTGAGTGTGGGGAGGTAACCTATTCAAGTGGTTCAGGGGCTGACACCTGAGTAGGCTCCCCCAGTAATGCAACAGAGATGGGTAGTGGAACCTATATATGTTGTGTGGTGATAGTCAAAAACATTAAAATTATTCGTAAATAAGCTTATAGACAGAGAGAGGGTAAAAGAAGAAGTACCTGAAAAAAGGGACCCCTATCAAGAAAGGATCTTCCACATGTCTAGCCACCTCCACCACTGGAAGGGGCACCATAGTATCCTCCTTATGACTGCTTTCTTCAGCATCCTCACTCCCCAGTTCCATAGGTGAAGTCAATAGAGACGATGGGTAGGGAAACACATCAACCCTCCCCTTCTTCTAAGATCCATACTATTGTATGCCACCATTTAATGTTCGAACCACCAATCTGCATTATGTCATAGGATTCCCATATGCATGGAAGCGCCTACACCAGAAAGGAAAATTCTCATAGTCTAGGGTATGCTTAATTTGGTATGCCCCCCAACTCAACAGCATATCTTCAGCTAATCCTTCTCTAATGTTGATACTCATAAGTATACGAGCAACCCTCTTCATCTTAGTTTCCTTAAAATAAAGATCTACTTCAAGGAAAGACCCCAGAATGTTCCCAATATTAATGAAGTGTTCTGTAGTCCAATGATGTAAAGGAAGGTCTGAAATCCTTACCCACAAGGGAACGATGTGCACCCGCTCCCTGCTCGCATCAAAGAGGGGATGCCATGGCTTCAGTAGTACAGGAAAGTGATACAGAGACCAATTATGGTTACGAACCCACTGCAAATGCTCTTGATTTTGAAAATTGAATGCAAACCAACCACGAGTCAATCCTTCCACGTCCGGGACCGACCCAAGTGCCTCCATCCAGCAATCCGCTGCCCACTTAATCATCGTCTTCAAATAAAAGGCTCTTCCTAAAACAATCCCAACCAGCGTGAAATTAGCCATCTGCATAACCCAATCCCAGCCTATATCCCCCCCCAAAGCATAATTATAACTGGATTTCTTAGATTTGACCCAAGTTTTGCGTTGTTTGTCTGCACCCTTGCTATCGAATCTTCTGTCTGCTTCTCTATAAGTCCCAGGGGAAAAAATCCGTTCCAAAAGTGGGCTAGAATAGCCACATTGTTCCAGTGGGCCAACGGATCGAGCCATAAAACCCTCCAACCTCAATTCATCATCGACTAAACTCTTCAGAAGGTTACCCTTGTTACTCCTAACCCCTACAATGGTCGATCTAGCGATCCCATCACCTTCATGCCTCGCACCAGCAGTCAGACCCTCCACCGACGGAGGAAATTCCACATAACCCTGCCTTCCAATGCCAAAACAACCAGTACCATCTCCAGGAATAATCGCCAAAACCTCTGAAAGTTGAAAAGGAGACAGAGAAGATAAAAACAAGTATGTCAGCAAAAAACTTTGCTCACTGGAGGCAAGTAAAGGTAAAACCACTGGGAAACCCCTCAACCCACGGCCTTGTTGAGACCTTCACCTCATCTGTGAGATACACACCTATCCCCTTCTATAAATTTCCCTCCTCCATATGGTCACTCGAATAAACCACCTCCTCATATTCCCCAATTGCACAATAAATAGGGTTAAAACAGTACAAAAACCAACAAGAAAACTGTCCATGCTAGTAGTAGCAAATGGAACTGCATACACCACAAACAAAAACAATCCCTGCCTTGCATCCAAAAAAACCCACTAGTCAGCTCAATGGGGAAAAAACCCACCCTCCAGGATGTACATGATTCTTCTATCCCCACCATGTGCAACATCCTGTCCACCTCGGCCTCTGACAGGTATGACACCCACGACCTGCAGGCCAGGCCTATGCCCCCTCAAAACCCTAATCCATTTTGCAGATATCAGAAACCCTCATCTTCCCCTTCCCACTTGCACCACTTGGTAAACAGTTTTCATATATATCCCAAGAGTGCCTTTATCTTGCTTCTGGTTAGATCCTTCCAAATTTATTGACTGCTAGAATTAGTAACTGCGCCTTCCTGCAGATTTTGTCTTTATATTACTTTATTCCATCTTTTCAGTGGATAAGGTAAAGCTAGTCAACTAGGAAATTGCTATCTTTTGTTTCCAACCCATCCTCCATGATTTTCTCTCTAGATTTTAGGATTAGCATGTTTTTCCATCACTCATGACAACTCACTCATGCTTTAGCTAATTCGTGGGGTCGTTAATAGAGTTGGAAAGTGCTTTATCCACCTATGGGGGTTTATCATATTTAGTAATTCTACTTTCTGATCTTGCATGAGTTGTCTCCTATGCAACTTGAATTTACCCCTGAGGGATGTGCTATTTATGTACATTATTATTCATCATTAATAAATGGAAGGGTAAACTCCAATATTCATCTCTTCTTCATGTGATTCAGTCTGTCTATCTTCTCTCTATTTTCCTTGTGCATGCTTGTGAGAATTATCTTGTAGCAAGATATTTCATCAAGGCTCTATTTCTACATGGTGTCAGAGTGCAAGGTTTTTAAATTTATATAGTGTTGAGGAGATGTATGTTCTCTCTATCAGAGTGCTTCCAGTCTCCTATCCCTCTCTAAAGAAGAGAGTGTTATTAAGCTTACAATATTTTCTCCTAGTTTTATATGTGTAGGTTGCAGAGAGTATCTTCTTGACTAAATAAACATCTCAGTTTGGATTCTTCTTCAGCTATGATATTGATTCCATTCATCTATCATGAATGGAAATCCAAATTTGGAATTTTATTGCATAGTAAGGGGCTCTATAGAGTTTCTATGGCTTTAGAAAATGAACCAAATTCTGTTGTTGAGAAAGGTAACTGGAATAATAGGTTGGATGAAGCATACGGATTGTGTTTCCTCTCTATTTCCCATGTAATACTATTTCATCTAGATGGTTTTACCACTCCAAACCAAGTATGGTCCAAACTTGAGTCTCTCTTTGGAGTACAAGATGAGATAAGAGCACATCAATTGGAGAATGAGTTATTCTCATTGAGTCCAAGCAATTTCGATTTCATTGAAGGATTATTCACCAAATTCAAGTCACTTGTTCTATTTCTCAAGAAATGTGGGATTGAGAAGAAATAAAATCAATTGATTCTTTCCATTCTATCAAAATTGAGTCCTTAATACTCAGCTTTTGTGTCTACTTTTCATGCTACTAGGCTTACTATTTCTAATTGGAAAATTCCTTCTTTTAGTACATTGTTTGATTCATTGACAAAGGAGCAAGATAAAGTGATCCATATGGTTCTCTTAGATATTCCAAGGGCAAGGATCATGCTCTCACAGTCCAAGGAAGCAAGAATACCAAATCCAAAGAGAATCAAATTGTGAAAGAGAAGAAGCCAAAGTCAAATAATGAAGATGAAGGTTCAATGAAGAAAGTCAAGAATAAAGGAAGTACATCCAAGTGTTATTATTACAACAAGGGATTTCATCATGAGAATAAATGTTTCAAGAATAATATGGACATCATGTCTCAACTTCTTGAGAAGCACAACATCGAAGTTCCAAATGAGCTAGAGAAGTCTATTGATTCCTTAGAACACTGTCATAGTGCATAGTTCCAAGGTGATATAAACTATGCCTTGAGTGCTAGAGTTAAATAATTTCCTAATATATTTTATATATATTAATTTTCTTATATATCAGAATCAAAAATATCAATTTCTTTTTTTGATACTCCACCTATCAGTCTCCTAGATTCATCTCACAATACTTGTGATTTTTCACTAGATCCTGAGTTGTTGTAAAGCGGCTCTTCCTCAATCAATTCAAATGGTTATAATTATGATTTATAATAATATTTGTAGGCTGATATGCATGTTATGGAACCATCCATACCATATACTATACCTCCGAATACTCCTAGGACTATACAAAACCCAAGTTCACTAGTCGATTCCTCATTAGTTTCCTATGCAGTGTTACTTATATCAAATGGTTTCAATTCTTGTCTATTTTTCACCGCTTGGTTATACATGACCTTGGTCATAGTTGGAATTATATTACACATGTTTGTATCTATTCTAAACACTTATGGTTCATATCTCAAGTCCATCCATCATTCATATTTTTACACTTATAAGTTTTCCCCAGTTGCGCATACTTTTCCTAGTCTAGCCCCATATGCTCATGGAGATACTATACCTTTGGTATTTTTTGTTTCATATTATAATTTTTATGATATATCAGAGTATTTTTAGCCTCATATAAGATTTGGGAACGTTCTACATCAGATTGGAAGAATGATATGTGATTCACATCACAATTTTGTAGCTATACAAGGAATTGATTATGTAATTGATTGTCTTAATTTTTGTACTCTTTGGGAAGGAGTATGAACAAATATATTTTCCTTTTCAAATTGTGTTTGCAAATCAGAGTATGTTAGTATCAATAATCATTCATATAATTCTCCTACTTCATCGGATGATGAGATACAAGGAATCTCTCCTCTTCATTCTTGTAGATTCTACACTATAGCGCATGATCATGGAGTTCATGATTTCTTCATCAAAGTATTTCACCATAAGTAGTTCATTCAACTCATTCAAGTGAAGATAGAGACATAATTTAAGACATATTTCAAATTTTGTGCCTTTTCCTCTTTTGAGGGAGGATTTTCCCCATGTGGTTTTGCCTCTTTCCTCACTTTTTTGGACATGAATAATTGTAAAGGGTGACCATAGCCTTGTTGTTAGGCCCTATACACACTTATATGAACTTATATGTATCCATATGCATCTGATTATTTCATACATATCATCATAAAGTCATACTTAAAGGGGGGTGTTTGTATATTATAAACCCATTTCATACTTAGGATAAAATATTTAATCATTTATGATTAATTTCCTACCTACTAGCCTAGATATTTGGTGTCCACTTGAACCACTTGGTAAACACTTTCCATATATACCCCAAGAGCACCTTTATCCCAATTTTGGTTAGATCCTGCAAAATTTATTGACACCCATAATTAGTAATTGCGCCTTCCTACAGATTCCGTCTTTATACTGCTTTATTCCAGCTTTTTAGTGGATAAGGTAAAGCTAGTCAACTAGGAAAATGTTATTTTTGTTGTCAACCCATCCTCCATGATTTTCTCCCTAGATTCTAGGATTAGCATGTTTTTTCGTCACTCATGACAACTCACTCATTCTTTAGCTAATTCATGAGGTCCTTGATAGAGTTGGAAAGTGCTTTATCCACCTATGGGGGTTTATCAAATTTAGTAAGTATGCTTTCTGATCTAGCATGAGTTGTCTCCTATGGAACTAGAATTTAGCTATTAGGGATGTATTATTTATGTACACTATTATTCATCATTAATCAATGGAAGGATACACTCCAATATTCATCTCTTCTTCATGTGATTCAATCTCTTTATCTTCTCTCTATTTTCCTTGTGCGTGCTTGTGAGAATTATCTTGTAGCAAGATCTGCTTCATGTGCTTCTTCTTTGCATCAAGGATCTATTTCTACATGGTATCAGAGCTATAATTTCTACAACTAGCATAATCTATTTAAACATGTACTAAGCAAACATACCTATGGAAATATATATAACATTTCATATGAAATTGGACAAGAAAAGAGTATTTCTATTCATTCAAATGGAAGTACAAAGCGACGACCTCTGTCAACAACTTGTCGAAACTGAGAAAATAAGTTCCTCCACTTGGGAATCCACACTTTCAATCGTCCATAAAAAGGAAAGCTCAAAAATACAATGGATAGTTTGGGATATGAACATAAAGAGTTCTATCAACAAGGATCAAGGGATGTAGACTCAAGCATATGGCGATGGGAAAAAATTTCGCTATAGTTTTCTTACTCTTAAAGTTTCTCCTCCTCCAATTCTTCAAAATGGATCAATATATATCCCTCTAATGGGAAATGGAGGGTCGAATCGAAGCGTTTCCAAGCATATGGAAGGTCAAGGACCAAGCTATTCATTACTTGATGAGGAAAGCTCGAAATATATATATATATATATATATTTAGCACAAAACCTTATGTACACGGGTTGTAATGGTGCAGTTTGCGTATACATGAGTTGCATAGTTGTTGACCTGCATGCATCCTAAAAAAATGTATTTTTTAGGGTTAAAATGAAGCATCGTGACTATACTGAGTAAGGGGGGGTGTAGTAAGTCTGCATAGGGACAAGGGAAGGCCATCAAGGCATGATGCATAAGGTGTAGAAAATCATGCTATAACATATTCCCATTAATGTGTGAGGTCAGAGGGGTACACGATGATCAGAATACATTATAATAATTCAAAACTGGAGTAGTAAAGACCCAGCTAGAAGAACTAACCACTCGTCAGCATAATACAATAATGACTCTATATACATGAATGAAAATATGGAATATATATATATATATATATATATATATATATATATATATATATATATATCAGTCCTAGATACACATAAGTACAATGGCCATGAATAGGCATAATTGACATATGTCATAATTGGTCATAGCCACGTAGAATACATAGTGGAATATGGTATCCATACTTAATGAAGACATATGGTACACAATGAAGTACACTGCTCTAGTATGAAAACTGAAATTTCATAGGTACTGTCACGATCAAGGTAGTAGCATATATGGAATGCCACCATAATTTCAGGTATTCTACACAAACATTCAATGCTACATCTCCCATCATGTGAATAAAGGTGTTGAGGTCGAACATGATGAAAAATCTTATTACTGGTCATTTATAGTATACTATTAAAATACCCCAAACAACCCAACGATGATGAAAGTGGGTGTTAAGGTACCGAGTGAAATCAACAAGTGCAAATATAAGTGTTGAGGTCGAACACTTGAAGAATCCATCGCTTAGGGGACATTGATGTATTCCCAATCTGTCGATGGTGAGAGAACCTACCACTGATGGCTGCAAGTATCAAGGCACTCAATTGACTCTAAATCCCAATTCGAGAATAAATGATCTAAAGTCGATGGAATGGAATCAACTTGAAGGAGGGAAATAGGGAACCCCCCATCAACCAACACAAGGTACATAAAAAACTAGATGATTTGGAAGAACTAGGATGAACAATATGTATATGAACCAGTAACCATGTGTGTCCTCCTGTATACCAGATGCAAGTGGCATGCGAAAGGGACCCTCTAAATAGTAGCCAATGATGAAAACTACTGACAGAGGTGAGGAAACCACTAATAAGGTCTAATGGAATCCAAGACATGACATGAATCCCAATGTGTGAATAAATTTCTTTCTGTCGAACACAAGGGAAGCCACTGAGTCAGCGACCAATGATGGGATGTCATCTGCTGAGTTCAAGGTCACCAATGATTAAAGTAGACCCAAGGTTCCAGGTAGGTCAGCAACTCTATAATGTACCAGGAATATCCAACAAAAGAGACGTCAACAGAGGCTCCACAGGGACCAGAAACTTAACAAGTCGATGGAGAAAGATCTGAATAATGAGTGCAAATCCTAAGTTCATACTAGAAATGTGACCCATGATGGATGGACTCATAAATTGTGCTCTGTTCGAAGGAAACACAACAACTGCCAACATAGGATAATATCATTTACCGTCCAATTTTTTTTATGTTTTTTTAACTTTTTTGTATTTTTCATATTATAAAGCTTGAAAAAGAATAAATATGCTTATAGTACAACAAAGAGGAAATGAGTGTCGCGGTCAAGCAGACTAGTTACAAGCAGTGGAATGTACCTATGCTCAATGCAAGGAAATGTGTGCTGGATAAGGACACTCAGGGGACTTTTTCCTCTCGAGTGAGGGGTGATCAAGATGCAAAGGATAAATAATAGGCTCTGCTTTGCTAGAATTAAGACAATATCGGGAAATTTGGCTTATAAAATTGAACCGAAGACACAACATTAAGCTCAATAAAGCAAGTAGACGCATGCAATGCATTTACAACTTAATATAAAGCAAGATTCCCTAAGGGAGATAGCCATCATAAAAGATAAGAAGAAAATTGAATTTTTCATTCGATGTCATAGCGGGACTACAAGGGACTTCCAAACCTATGGAGGAAGATCATCATGGGAACCAAATGGAAAAACGAGTTCTAACTAGAGTTCCCATGGTTGAGAAAGCTCTGCCACAAACATAACAACACTTCTAGAAGCAGCTAGGAGGTTCCGTGTCATTAAGAAGCGGGTTTTTACCTATGGTTTATGTGATATGGTCATAGGATAATGCAATGATGCAATCAAAATGTGATCCTATCCTATATACTAGTGTTGAGATATACTTGCCGAAGGCATGAGCATATTATGCACGATCCCTTACCACATGAAGAAACTATTCCACAAAAAATCCTCAAACTGTAACATTAGTCCACAAAGCTTAAAAAACTATTTAGATATGGATAAATGACTAGAGTGAAGCTATGAAATTTTGATAGGTAAAACCAAAATATATACACTAATGTACAAAGTGTCAGTCGAGGTTGGGGGCTCAAACATAGCTCATTGAGAAGAATTAGGCAACTCAAGTATTACCTCGACCTTTAAATGGTCGACCAAAATTTATACCATCAAAACAATACATCACAATAGGTGCTTTCCTCTTTTAAAAACAAGTCGAAAGTGATATGGGTAATATATTCTCTTACGAGAGTGCACAATGGGGTTGTCTAGATAAGTCTCAACTTCAATGACAGGAGGCTCTCGGGGATTCACATCAGGATGGTAGGAAAAATATATTATGTGTTCCCCTCAACATATAGATCATACTCATCCAGAGGGAGCATAGGTTGATCTAAATCCTCACCTAATGTCGACCAGGACTCATCATGCTTAGTCCTTTCAAGATTTGGTAGGGAAGAAGGTCTATAATGTGGGTCCTCCCAAGGTCGTTCAGTACAGCTTATGGTCACGACAAATGCTTCATCTGGGGAAAAAGTATCATTGAGACAATCATGTGAGAAATTTGAGTGGACCACAAAAGCAGGAGGGAGTGTGCGATCTCCCTCCTTTGTCCCCGAAGAGGAAAGATCTGGTTCTACCATAGTTTCATATGAATCTTTACAAATGAAATTTGTTGCATAAAACAATGTATCCATTCTGATGGATGAATGTCCTTCTCCCAAATTAACTGAAGAAGGAAGAGTCCAAGGGTCACTCAAATATGAAATATGAAATGGGACCAGACTCAACGATGGTAAACTGCCACCGAGAGTGGAATCAATTGACAAAATTGACACCAAAAATTTAAAGGTTCCCACAAGTGATGGATACATCCTAACACCAACGTTCTCAGTTTCCAACTAAGAATTCTCAATAACCAGGAACATAGGTCCCAGTGATGCAGAGGAAATAGAATTAGTGAATGATAATTGATCGATCGTCATGATTCTACCTTCGTGAGGAAAGGATACAACATGGAACATAGACTATGTGATCGCCTTCATGGCATAAATCTAGTTTCGACTGAGTAAAAAGTTGTGGTTAAGGGGTGCATCAACCACCTTGACCTTGACTGACACATTCTTCCCTCCCAACTAGACATGAAGAGAATAAATAATATCGTGTTTTCTAAATGAGTGTCCATCGAATGTTATAAACATAGTCGCATATTGAGACAACTAGGGAGAGCCAAGACCCTTCCAACAAGACAAAGACATGACTAATGTTGAAGCACCTTCATCAATAACAGTGCATTTAATGGTGTTGTTTAGACACTCCACATGGACTTGAAAATCCACATGCCAAATGCAATCAAGGATGGACATCAGTCGTCTTGAACTTAATCATACTCGGGCTACTTAAATTACGATCTCCCAAAGCAGCTAACAAGGTGTTCCTCTTTGCAGGAGTCCCATGGATAATTTTAGGGGCTATATATAACCCATGGCCTATATTAAAGGGTTACAAAATTTTAGTGGGATATTTTGTTATATGGAAATGGTTTTTTCAACTAAAATATATTCGCCCAATGTTTATTAGAAAAAAAAATAAAAAATTAATAGCTTCTTGTATATTAATGAGGAAAATGAAAGAAAACTATTTTCTCCCTAGAAAAACCTCTCTCCAATCTATCTTTCGCCCCCAATTTCTAGAGAAATTCTAGTGAAATCATTTATTCACCCCCAATTTTTAGTAATGGGGACTCCCTAGGGTTATTTCACCCTCAATTTTCCTTGTAATTCAATCTTATGGTTGCATTCACCTGTATTTTTAGTCATTTTCATGTGATACCTTCTTTGAGCCCTCGATTTCCATTATTGGAGGGAAAATCGGGGGCTATTTGTTTCTATATAAAAGCTATAGTGATTCATGGTTCACCCACATCAGATTTCACTTGCAGGGTGAAGGCTCTGGTTAATGTGATTCCACTTTTCATTCTTAGTTTTCTCAACATTTTAATCTTCACATAACATCTCAATTGTTGAAATCTCAGGTCTTGAAGGGGCATGTCGTACATGCAATTTATCAGAGAATACAAACTCACATCATGTTTTTTATCCAATAATTAATGCGATATGATTTTATCCTTTTTATCCATAGTTACAATAGATTATTATATTGTAAATTTACTTTTTATCATGGCTTTTATTATGGATGCTTTCTTAGGCCTGTTGAATTATAGGGCACTCTTGATTTTTAGGGCTCATACGATGTTATTGGGATTTTATTCTATCCTAGGAGTATTTGTTCCATGAAAGTGTTATGGAGCTCAAAATATATGATTTATTTTATGCCTTGTCATGTTTAAACTACCGACTGGCATTTATATGTTGTTAGTGGATGCTACTCTTGATGGAGAGATGCCATATCGTTTTTATATATTGAAATATGTTGTTAGTGGATGCTACTCTTGATGGAGAGATGCCATATCATTTTTATATATTGAAACTGAATTTGACCCAGTTGTTTAAAATATACTTTTATTAAGATCTTTCTCTGCAATTATTATTGGATCTAAGGTGTCAATGACAGTGTATATGTTCATATTGTATATCTATTATGGTTGATGTTTGGGATGTTTCTAATATAAATGAATGCACATTGATTATAATGGTGGGGCTACAATGGAATGGTCATTATTTTCGTTGTCTTCTTGTAGAGTTCTCCAAATCATTTTGCTAGATTTATTTTATTTTTATTGAGAAGTTCGTGACTGGTAGATTTTTTAATTCATATTTCCAAGTTTGCAATTTTTATAGGTCACCTAAATTTGTTGGGTTTGGTACTTGTTTTATGATATTTAATTTTTTGTAAGGGTCATTCATAAGTAAAATGTTTTTTGGTGATTTGTTTTGATGTGTATTTCTATCATCATCTAGAAACAGATCTAGTTATGTATGATAAATATATGATTTGGAACATGATACTTCATTTTCATCATGATTGTATATAATATGTACATGGCATGTTTGACCTAAGATGTAGACATTATGCTATTTGATATCTAGTCTTTTGCATTCAATGAGAGTTCTAAAACATTTTTACCACATTTTGCATGCTTTCAAAAATTTCGAGGACATGGATACAAACACCTACTCATTTTATTTGAGAAAAAGTAGTCTTTAACATAGTAGTTCTAATGATAAGGGTAATGATGCATTAATGTAGTTTCTATTGTTGTTAGTGTATGTTCTTATTTCTAATAACCATTGCAAGTTTCTAACTAACTCTAAAAATTATAAATCAAGTGACATAATTAGCATTTTGGTTATCAAAAAAGAAAGGAAAAAGTGGCATTTGTATCTATAAACAGATAAGCAGGTTATTTTTTTCTTAGAGGGTAGCTTAAAATGAGAGATTTGGAAAATACACTAATTAGGAATTTGTTGGTTGTGGAGCCTAATCTTCCAAATCCAAAGATATTATTCAGTCGTGTTTGTAACCCAAGTGTACTGTAAACTCATTTCCCTTAACTTGGGGTTCTGGGCAGTGCCCTCGAGAAATGGGGGTTCGGGGGTAGAGCCCTCGAGAAATTTTTTTTGGGATGTGTGTTGGCCAACAGTTTTGCGAACCCATGGTATTGGGTTAACCCTAGGCTTTTCCCATTGTATTTCCCCTATAAAAGAAAGCATTGTAAAATTACTGAGTATGGTATTGTATTGTATTGGAAGAGAGACTGTGAGAGCGTGAAGAGGAAGTGCAGTGATTTTGCTGCAGGGTGTATCCCTTCATCTTTCTGGACTGTAATAAAAGGATTGGAAATTTCTTTGTGGATGTAGCCCATCCTTTGGGTGAACCACATTATATCTGTGTCTCTCTGTAATGTTTTAATGTGTTTTACATCTTGTTTATTGATTTAACTGTATATCTGTTATTACTCTGTGGTCTTGTTTTCTAACAGAAGTCATATATTGTATTAAGTTTGTGGGTCTCCATAAAAATCCACATTGTAATAATGGTTCGTGGGTTCCAGAATCACTCCACAGTGTAAAGTGTTCAATTCTATTAGTTTGTTGGTATGTCAATATTTGGGTCCCCACATGCCCATTGGACCATTAAGGGACGAGATAAAAAGTGGAGTCCCCATTTACCCTGAACTAGTTAGTGTAGTTGTGTTTCACCAACACCTCTAGTTGTGAGTGACCCAATACTTCTTGTGAAATGTAGAAATAAATTTCTCCTCTCCTCACTCATGAATTTGTTCATTTGAGATCTAAGAGGACCGAGAGAGTTAATATCTGGTATATGCTCTTCTATTGCACTACCTTACTAAGTTGTATAATCAAAAGTTGAGTCTTCCTGTCAAATATTCACCAAGACGTTACAAGGTTTTATAATCTGATGAAATATTTTCCAAGTTTTTAAATATTTTATAATTCAGTGAAATATTCTCCAAGATTTTACAATATCTTATAATTTAGTGGAATATTTGTTGGGGAAAAATATTCAACAAATTATAACATATATACAATGATTTAATTGTCAACTCGGAGAGAGCGTAAACTTGTGAGGTACAAACAAAATATATGCAGGGGCAGAGTATTGCTAACCTATTCTACAACTGAAATTGAATCTAAGTTATGAAAACAAGAAATTGTATGAAAGTAAATCTAATTGCAGAAAACATGAAATTGCATAAATTAACTTGATAAAGAAAGACTGAAATTCCATGAAATAAACTGATTGAAAATAATCAACATTAACTTGTGAGCTCACATGAAATCAATACAACTAATTCATAACCAAGACATCAAAATATGAAGAGATAAAAACATTTATTCTAAAACATGAAATCTATTACAACAAGATCAAATCCATGACTATCTAACAAGATGAACCAGTTCTCTACTACCAAACTAGTAGAGAAGCCTCTAACCAAAATGAGGAGAGAGCCCTCCTATTTATACATGAATTCAAGATAACTAATCATAATTACAGATCCACTATTCTCTCAACTTATCCCTCAAAATTCTCAACAAATCTACAACTCATCCCTTCAATTCCTCAACAAATCTAGAACTCATCCCTTCAAATCCTCCATGATATCTTGGATAAGATATTCCATCTCCACATTTCCATGATCTTCTCCTTGAAATTAGCCCACATCTTGAGGATGAAATTCGAATTTGAGGCTAGGTGGTGACTTTTGAGCTTGTTAAAGTCTTCAAATACACATGTAAGCATCACCAAACTCATCCAACTTTAAAGTATAATGAAAATATGTTATTTTTCTCAATAGTTAACCACAAATTCACTCAAAATACTCAAAAATAAATAATTTGGAAAATGGTAATATAAACCCATATTTCTCATGAAAGTGGTGAATATTAATGGTTTTATGGAAGGATAAAATAGGAATAAGGTGATAAATAGTATGTGAAATGATGAATAAAATGTGGTCTTTTTGCGGCTCAACATTCCCCCCAACTTGACTAGTTGCATGTCCTCATGCAACTATGCATTGATTATTTTTAAAACTTGTGGCTTTGTAACTGGGCTTTACATGATGATGGTATGTAACAGTAAATCATTATAGGATTTGAAACACACGAGTGGCGACGATTTTCCTTATGGTTGGTTCTTGTGTTAACAACCACAAGTATAACAAATGTTGGTTCTTGTGTTAATAACATTTGCTCGTTTTACTTGTATTTTTGTTGCAATACATAATATTTAAAAGTGTACATGTATTAGAAATCATGAACCATCAATGTATAGTAAAAAGCATTTTCTTCATATTATGAATCATGCCAATATATATAGCATAGTTTGGGAAAGACATGTTGATTAAGGGTAAATGAGATGATGAATATGTAAAATGGTAATGAATGGTCCCCCCCCCTCCCCCAACTTAAGATGTATTAGGTTTATGAAAAGGAGAAAGAGAATGTAGTGAGGGAATTTTCCAAATTCATTCATTTTCTAGCATTTAAGGAATTACATGGCTAAAGATTAGAAAACAACATACCTCCACTTACCCAAAAAAGTTGATGAACTTATGCAATAGGAATGTGGATGCTGCTGCTTAATAATAGAATGTGAAGTGAAGGATCTGAACTGTTGCTTGGTTGGATGAAGTAAAAGATGAGAGCTGAAAGTAGAACTGTGGTACTCTCATATGGATGAAGTATGCTGCTGTAAGACTGCTGATGGAGTCATGCAAAGTATATAGTCTTCACCTGCTACAAAAATCGATGGTACAATTCTTACCATGTGAATAAATGTGTTGATGTCGAACATGGAAAGAAGTCATTGGATCACCGACCATTGATGAATGTCATTAACCAATGCGAGGCAATCTCACCATTGATGTCAATGAGTGCCAAGGTACCTAAGTACATCTTGCAAAGTGTGAATAAATGAGTTGATGTCGAACCACTTGCAAGATCTAATGATCAAGGAACATTGATGTATTCCCATGATCGTCAGTGGGAGAACTTGCCATTAAGGCATGCAAGCCTCAAGGTACTAAAAATGAACTCTAGTCTCTATCCCATATAATATGTTGAGGTTGATGGGGCAAGACTTGTTGAAAGGTGGGCCTTAAGGAATCCCACATCAGTCAACACCAGTTGTACATAATGAGTGGTAGGACAATAGATGAAAGATATGAGGGTCAAACAGTTTTTATGGAAGGGATAACAAAACAATGTAGTCATGGAAAGGAAGCTAAATGGTTTTATTCATAAGGAAAAAGATAAACTAAAAATGAGGAAAAATGTGTGCGACTCAAAAAGGTAGACATGCAGGAAGTTATGATGTATAAGGCAGAAAAAGTAGACTCTAACATGGATGACGAATAAGCTTGGAAGGAAAAAGGGTAAGTAATCATGACATGGCATAATTGGTTTCCGAGAGGCTTCTTTGTGGTAGTAAAATGTCATGACATGCATAGTGGGAAATCAACTTCTTCAAGCTTTCAATGGAACATCTTTTCTAAAAATCTTCTGTGATTCTAGAATTTGTTTCTGCATACCATTTGTCCATCTTTAAACCTAAAAAAGGTTAGCATTTCCTTGCAACAAACTTGTTAGAGTATTGAAAATACATGAAATTATGTGCTTAATCATAAGTTAAAGAAAATAAATAGAAATTCTCTTATACCTGAAAGTAGCAACGCTTCCTGTCAAAGCATGTTTCTGAGTGGCTTGCGAAAACAAGTTAGCACAACAATCATAAAATTGAGAAGATTCCAAGTTCATTTATAATTTATAATTTTATGATTTGTTACCTAATGCTTTTTATTTATTTATATGTTTTTAGTTTTTAATTTTATTTTATTTTTTATTTTTTGTAATGTTATTATTGCAGTGTTTTTGTATATATATTTTTTAAATTTGATTTTACAAAAACAAATTTTTATGTGTTTATTTTAATATTATGTCAATGTGTTTTTTTTCTAACGTGTTTTATTGTTTTGCAAAAAAAACAAAAAGAAATTGGATTCATGCATATTTATATAAAGATTGAGCAAATGAGGGAAAATGTTGACCCTTTCAGTGGTCGACCCTTATGTCACAAGGTCCAGGTTCAACAACTTTTAGGTTTGTATGTATATAATTATTAATTATACCTATATTTTAATTATTTATATTTGTATTAATTTTTATATCTAATTATATTAAACTTTTTAAAATATATTTTAAAGTCTAATATAACTATATATACATATAATTAGAAATTAATAAATACATATATAAGATAAAAGAGGTGAAAAATAATAGTCGTAACTATACAAAGGTGTTGTAGTAGCTTTAGATCCAAATATACAAATGTGATACATTATTACATATGTGACTAGTAAAATAATTTAACCCTAATAAATATCATAAAATATGGAGATTGGCGGGTTAACTGAGTCGAAGGTGTAATTGTATAATCATTTAGAGGCATGGTTTATATGAAGATCATAACACAATTGAAGCAAACATCTACCTCCCCCAAACTGAAGATGTGCCAGGTCCCACTGTGCAAAAAATAAAAAATTAAGAAGCAGGCTTGGCTGCGACAGCAGCTAAGCCTTCTATTTCAAAGACGCATATTAATTTTATTATTTTATGTTTGACCTAATTTTTTTGTATTTTAATATTTTTAATTATTTATTGTTTTATATACATATTAACTATATACATACTAACTATCTAAGAAAAATAAAAAAAAATTATACTAATCCAATTTTTATTTTTTACATAGCTAATACATAGTAAAAACAAATTTATTTATTTTTTAATATTATATTAATGTTTTTTTATTAATTTTAATAAAATAACAACACAAGATTTAAAATTTAAAAAAAAACATTATATATATAGAGAGAGATATATAGATATATATTTGTTTTTTTGTTTTTTTTACTTTTATTTAAAACAAACCATTTTCATATTTATTGAACCCATTTCTCACATTCAAGAAAACTCAAAGGAAGACAACTAAATTTTGCATATATTCTAATGGCTCCCATATCATAAGAATTCTTATTTTCGTAGAAAATATATATTCCATAAATCTTCATGCCATACCATAACATAAACCTTATTTCACTTGTAATTATATATACCTTATAATCCCATACTACAATGTATAAGCCTTCGTTTAACTGGTCATATATATTCTCACCATAACCATCCTTCAAATATAAATATTAATCTGTTAATCTCCCAATACATATAAGTTATAAAGTGGAATAAATTTCTTTATTTTTATTATTTCCAATGGTTCAATATATGCACACTATGTATATTGATTCACCCTACATTTACCAAGTTAACTTTATTACATTAAATGGGATGTAGTGTATAATTCTCAATACCATTGGGTATAAGGGACTCAAGCGGAGTAGGGCTCACCAGCCCTTCAAACAAATCGGGTTGCGCAATACAAATACGCCGATAAACAATTCAATTGGCGAGTAATTAAGATAGCATTCAATTCCATATCCGAAGCCATTTTCAGTAATAGTAAGGTTTCTGGACGAGTCTTTATTTTATACATAAACGTAGATATGATCAATAAAAAATTTCTCATAATAAAATATTCATCCTTACAATTTTTAACTAGAATTAGATGAGGTATCAAAATCACATTTTAGTACCTAAATATACCTACCATCGAGAGGCGCTTTATTCAATCTGTGCTTGTATTTATGCACGACAATGTAAGTGATTTTTATGATATCTATAAATTAAGGGTTACGATGATAGCTTTTTATCAAAGTGGCATCTAAAGATTTACAATACGTGGACATACCATGAATACGCTTCCTGTGATAGCTGCGAAGAGACGGATGTGACTATGATAAAGTGATGAATATATGGAAAATGAATGCATAATATAAAGGACAAGATATGATCAATGTAAAACACGTGTCAACAGTTTCACCAAATTGATTTCTTATGCAACAAAAAAGAAAAGAATGGGAACACGTCTCAATTTCTAGAAAGAACAATGACACATTGTCATGTTACACGATTTTAAGTGACAATCACTTAATTATGAAATGGTAAAATATTTTTAACGCCATTTATTTTGCAGTCAAAGGAGACTGAAGTCAACCCATCCGAATACATAAAGATGAATCTTAATACTGGGTCCTCAATTATTTTACTTCAAGGGTAACCTGGGTTTTAGCAGTATCCACATTATTGCATTGAAATACATAAATTATTTGATTATCGTTAAATTGCTTGAGAATATTGAAATCCAACTCATACATTATTTTTTCTATGTTGCAATCAAATTTTGCATTCATTATAATAATACCTTACTTCTACTTCTTGAGAAGATTATCATAGTAGCTGCTGCATTCTCCAGGAAAGCAAGATAGCGTGGATACCAATCAAAAGGGATACGAGCTACATTCCTTGAAAGTTGTAATCCTGGAGTCTGATGATTAAAGTATAAGGAATGAAATTTAATCGTATACGCATCATGTTTTAAAGTATTTCTATTGTAGAGCAATTTGGGAAATACGTAATTTCATTTTCCTTGAGAGTTGGTCATGTTCCATCTCTATTTCTACCTAAGATTTTTGCATCACGCATTTGATGAGGCTGTGTAACAAATACTAATCTTATATTTAGTTAATACGTTTGTCCCCGGGTATACAAATTAAAGCTACAAAAAAACGAAGGAAAGGAAAAAAGATATTTTTTTTTACCCTCCAGAAACAACAAATCCAGATTTCTTTTTGAATCCAGGGTGTGCAGTGTATGCTAAATTTGAAAAGAGCCTATTCCTATTCTATACCCATAATATTCCGTAGCAATGGTAAAGAAGTAAGTCAAGGTGAATGGTCGATCGAAAACGTGGAGAATTTGAAATCGAAGTGAATCTGGTAGGTTTATACATGTGATTAAATAGAAAGAGACAATCGAACAGCCTAAACATTAACTAAAGTAATATTTAGTTTACTCCCGAGATGCTAAGAACATGGAATGTCATGCCAGAAGATAAAATAGGCAGAGCATTCAGAGATTGTACATAACCTAAAATAATTGTTTAAACTTTAGATTCAGGTTAAATTTGGTGAATCGACAAAGGTAGGTGTCTCGTTCTCCATTAAAATGGAATCTCAGCAGCAGTCAAAGCCGACACGGAGAGGGTGAGTTGACTCGTCGTTAATCTAAGATACCTATAACCCCGTAACTGCTGGCACGAAATTTGCCATTCCATTCGTCTGATTGAATGAGTTATTGAAGTCAACTAAAAATATAAGTGGATGTTAGCCATCTACTTGGCTTCCAATTAATAAAATGGAATGGAAAGGATCTCTTGAGAAAATCTTGGCAAGAGGACAGCCATGATATCTTCTATTATGCATAGGCCATTTCACTGCTTATCATCTAACAGGCTTCAGGATTGAGATCTATTTTAATCACAGGCATAGTGATCCAGAAAAACTCTCATTTGCGAATCGGTCGATCATTATATTAAAAAATATGTTTGCAGGTTGCGCATACTAGTAATTAAGGCTATTAGAAATAAAATTTTAATAGAAACATTAAAGCATACTCATTTTAAATTGGAAATAAAACTAAAACCTACCTACTTTGCTTTAATTGAAATTAAAGATTATTTAGATAAAATGAAATTTTCAATGTAACCATCTACCTAACAAAAGTAAACCAAAATTATCTTTTAATTTTGAAAAACTAAACCTAGAGTATACAATAATATAAAAAATTAAATGTTGAAACTATGAATTAATAAAATAAAAGCAAAAACAAAATCGATCTAACCTAGTACTTACTTGGAACCATTGTTCGATGCAACTTTTGTTTGCATGATGATCACCCGAGATCCCTTCTTCATCCTCTTCAATATCTAGTTCAAACAGGTGTTCTTCATCTGATATGCATGATTCTTCGAATGTCAATTCTTCCTTGTTTGTATCAAGAGGAGTAATTACATCTTTGGCTGCTACCAAGATCTCCTCTTCTTGAGAAGAGGAGATCCTGGCTTTTGCGAGGATCTGATCAGTGAGTTGCTCTAAGCTTATGCTCATCCTAAAATCATTTTGCTGACATCAAATCAAAGGCTAAAAATAAAAATGAAGAAAACGATTACATGATAAATGCAGAAGAAAAAAAAACAGTACAAAATTGGTTAGTACAAAACAAGTGCAAAAATAGGAATAAAAAGTGCACAAAAATCTGAACAAAACAAAGAATGAACAGATAAAAAGTTAAGAGCAAGTTAATATGAAATAAAGGCTAGCCTAAAAATGAAAGAAATCCAGACTTTACACTACAAAACTGTAAAAGAAAACTTGCATAAAAACAAACTTGCATTTGCAGAAAATGAAAGAATACTTTGCATAAAAATAAACACGCTTGTGAAAACAACAAGGCTTTGGGGTGACCCACTAAAGTGGATGCGTCTAGCTGTTACACCATGGAAATTCCATAGTGAAGTCGTCATTACGTCTTACTATTCCCCCTCCCCCTTTCTATGTTAAAAAAACGAACTATCTACATGTCTAAACTCTGATCCCTTTTAGCACCTCCTCGGCAATGGCGCCAAAATGTTGGGGAAAAATATTAAACAATTTATAATATATCTCCAACAATTTAATTGTCAACCCGAAGAGAGCGTAAACTTGTGAGGTATAGAAAAAATATATGCAGGGGCAAAGTATTGCTAACCTATTCTACAACTGAAATTGAATCTAAGTTATGAAAATAGGAAATTGTATGAAAGAAAATCTAATTGCAGAAAACATGAAATTGCATAAATTAACTTGATAAAGAAATATTGAAATTGCATGAAATAAACTGATTGAAAATAATCAACATTAACTTGTGAGCTCACATGAAATCAATACAACTGATTCATAACCAAGACATCAAAATGTGAAGAGATCAAAACATCTATTCTAAAACATGAAATCTATTACAACATGATCAAATCCATGACTATCTAAAAAGATGAACCAGTTCTCTACTACCAAACCACTAGAGAGGCCTCTAACCAAAATGAGAAAAGAGTCCTTCTATTTATACATGAATTCAAGATAACTAATCATAATTATAGATCCACTATTCTCTCAACGTATCCCTCAAAATCCTCAACAATTATACAACTCATCCCTTCAAATCCTCAACAAATCTACAACTCATCTCTTCAAATCCACCATGATATTTTGGATAAGATATTCCATCTCTAGATTTCCATGATCTTCTCATTGAAATTAGCCCACATCTTGAGGATGAAATTCGAATTTGAGACTAGGTGGTGACTTTTGAGCTTGTTAAAGTCTTCAAATACACCTGTAAGCATCACCAAACTCATCCAGCTTTAAAGTATAATGAAAATATGTTATTTTTCTCAATAATTAACCACAAATTCACTCAAAATACTCAAAAATAAATGATTTCAAAAATGGTAATATAAACCCATATTTATCATGAAAGTGATGAATATTAATGGTTTTATGGAAGGATAAAATAGAAATAAGGTGATAAATAGTATGTGAAATGATGAATAAAATGTGGTCTTTTTGCGGCCCAACAATATTCGCCAAGATTTTAAGACATTCTATAATAGAATGAAAGTTTAGCCAAAAATTTATACATACATATTATATTATTGATAAAATAGCCTTCAAATTTTCCTATATACTAGGGATATTCGCTCATTTATTATACATATAAATTTTTTGGGTGTTCTTAAAATTATCCCTGTGCACGACATGTATGAAGCACCTCCAAATCCAACATTGCACACAGAGTTTGGACATGATCCTCCACAATAGAATAGTTATGGGAAGCATTAGGATTATGTGTCGAGTGCTTAAGGACACCTTTTGGCATGCGTGGTATAGACTCGAGTTTATCAATATGCAATGGGATCTCACGAGGGTCTCTTTCCCCAAAGCCTATTACGAAGGACCATAATCAGATGAATGGGTAGTAACATGAATAGTTGACAACATATCAATGCAATTGTTACCACCATCATGGCCTGGAGGGTTTTGAGTTCCACCAAACCCACTTCCAGCAGCCAAATCACTCGAAGTCATGTGTTGATTGTGAGGAAGGGGATTTGTCAGCACGTACAAGCTCTGTGTGATGAAATTATAGGCTTCATCGATCCTAGGACACAAGTGTGTAAGGTGGTCTCCTCCGCCAATTTTATAAGGGAATTTGACCTTACATTTAGGCTCCTTATCCCCACTAGCATTATCGTTGTTCTTGTCATTCTAAGGATTTTCTCTATCATATTTCCTACCCCTACTATTCTTTCTTCTCTTTTTATTCCCTCTAGGTTGTTGGTTACCCTTTGGGTTCGTCGACTGCATATAATGTACATATGACAATTTTATGGAATAGATTGTAGACTGGTTAATAGACAAATTTTGAATTTGATTCGTAACCTGGTCCAAAACTTTTGCACTTCCAGAGCCAACTATGCCATCAACATGTGGCCTGAGCTTAAACTTGGGTTCATGATTCGATCTTGGTGCGTCGGGAATAATCTCATAAAGTAGCCTAGACTGAGCATAAATCAAGTCTAATTGTTGAGCTCTGAAAATGTCATGTTCCTTGGTAGACACTCTGAATGTCGAAACATCCTTCGTGATATAAGGAAATAACAACTTAAGGAACCACTCCAATAGAAATTCAAGTGGATTGATGACCTTAATTAATCGTTATTGTCTACACCACTCTTGAATATGGTCAGAAATGTGAGTAGCTTTGTCTTGATGAAAAGTTGACAAGAGTTTTGTTTCGACATTGTAGTGAATTGGTAACTGAACCACGGCCAAATCATTAAAAGTCCAATATGTGCCCCCAAGTAGCTCTATATACTATTTCATGGTTAGACCCATGAGGGTGCGTTGAAAGAATATTAATTGAATGAATTCATGGTTCAAGGAATTCAAAGATCGCCACAGGTGGAAAGTAGTGATGTGATCACTAGGATCCTCGCCCTTCTTACCTTCAAACTTTGGAATGTACAAAGGAAGTTTAGTTGGAATTGGAGGGCATTCTGGATCATGACACATCGGGTCATTCATGAGTCTAAAAAATTTAGGCAAAGTCAACGTGGCTAAAAAGGGATCCTAGGTTGTGACATTTGATTTTGTGCCCCCTGGAAAGATTGGTTCTGATAAGATGGGTTTTGGTAAAGGCCATGACCTTAAATAGTTAGATAATATCCTCCTCCCATATTTCCCATATAAGGATGTATGACCATTTGCATATTATGCATTCCTTGTAAGGGGTAACAACATTACCGAAGTTACCCATTTGATGAACCGAGTTGCCCCTGGACACCTAGGGAGGCGCATAGCCTCCCGACAAAGGGACTCCAAATGAAGGGGGAACCATACCAAAAGGAACATTCACTCCCAAGGGAACACTCAAAGTATGGGGAGGATTCATCATGAGAACTGTATTTAAAGGAATAGGAGCACTAGATGATGGGATAAAGGATGTGATACAAGTTATGGACCCAACATGTGAATGTCCACCTCCACCCGAAAAGGGGTTATTACTAGTGTGAATAAATGACAAAGGGAGCGGCCACCCCCTGACGAATGGAGTAGAAGGAAGGATATGACCCCCTCCAAACTGATATGTATTCAAAGGGGCTGATGTGCTCCCCAATACAACACTAGGGATACTACCAAGAACTGGGATGAATGATGGAATACTCGTTGACACATTCGGCATGCCAAAAGTAAAAGGATTTGTCATAAAGGGAATGGTGTGAGCCTCAATAGCCGACCCCCATGAGGGAAAGGTTGGGACACGATCCGAATACCATGAGAATGCAAAAGGATTCATTCCTACAGGGTGAGAAGGAATAATAGTATGTGGGCCGGTATAAACCAAAGTCACTAGGATACATAAGGTAGTGGTAAAAGGAGCCCCATGGGATTCTCCTCCAAATGTGGATGACGGGGATGGAGAGAAATCTAGATTCTCAAAGGTAGAACTCATGGTCAACAATGCCAGATATTTTATATGGGAAAAACCACTGTGATTATATTTAGGCCTCTTCTCAATAGGTTGAGAAGGGTAAAATGGTTGTAGGCCTTCTAGGCGATGAGAACGATGGCAAGTTGGAACTCTATCCATGATTATTCTACAAAGAAAGAATCATGTAACCATGATCCCTATGGCCAACTAGCGAACACAGAGCATGACCCTAAATAATCTAGGATAGATGCGCATAAGCAAGGAATGAGGATAAATGAGCTTCTGAATGCAGCAGGTATGTCTCACATAAGATAGGCCTGAGACTCCCATACACTAAAATCATAGGTGTGTGACCAATTATAGTGGTCCTAATATTCAGCGCATAAAGTGATTGTGTCGTCTGACCCCTACCTAGACAGGACACTCACAAAATAACCTCTCCAAGTACCCCATGTGGTAACTAGGAAAAGAAGCTAAGGTTACTTCAATATAATCAATGCTTGGGTGGAAAGTCACAAGAGGGATACACCGTATGGACATGGTAACTAAGTTCGAAACTAGAAAGCACGAAAGGTATCTAAAAATAATCCAAATTTGAATAGGATCCTGGAAATGTTTATGGCACCCATTTAAGGTAGTGGAGGGATATCCCCACCATCAACATTTGTGTTGCCTCGTGATTGAATCCCATGTAAGAGGAGATTCCTAAGAACACCAATTATAGCAAGGATTCCTCCTCTCCCTAGTCAGAAACCTGATTGTTTCTATTTTATAGTCTTGGAGAAGTTTACTCACATAATCCTATTCTAAGACTCTGAAACCTAATCTCGTTGGTGCACCCTATAAAATAAAATCTTCATAATCAATTTTGAATTAATTGTTCATTTTAATGAGTTTTGCTTACTCAAGGGATATCGTCGTGAAACTAATGATGTTATGACTTAGCAATAAAAGTAACTATGCACACCTGAAAACATGACAAGTACTTGTTTTGAAATGAAAAGATGGTATGCCACTAAATGAAATGCATAAAAAAAATCCTTTCTCTTCAAATGCAAATGCAATGTTTCCTATATGAATCCTATACTAGATTCATTTCAAGTAAAACCCATGTAAGTGCTTCTTTTAATGCAAAATACACATGAACATGCAAGAATGCAAATATTTTTGTATTTTCAAAATAAATGAATGAAAATGCAAGATAGAACCACTAAACTCTCTGCCCCTACAACAAGTATAAATATACAAAACCATAAAGACACCAAGACTCAATGAATCACGCACTAAAAGCAAAACAAAAAGGGAGAAAATGACAAGAATAACTTCCCTAGAAAACTAATAAAAAAAAGGTTTCCATTCACAATAAAAGTAGCCAAAAAAAACATAGGGACCTTAGAGGACTCAACAACACTCAAAACCCACCCAACAATCACTCCAATCAAGATATCAATCCAAAAATTAAGTGTACGTGGTTGTTCAAAGAACAACATGGTATGTACATGACCTGTTAAAGGAAAACCCACATATATACACGATTGTCAACATTGTCACCCGCATATACCATATAAAGTGGGGGGAAGCAAATTAAAAGCAAAATCACTCCAAGAGGTTGTCAATGGATGACTATACTAATAAATGAGAAACATAAATGCAAAGAAACAAAGAGCAATTTAAGCAAAAATGCACCCAAAATCCCCAACAAAAAGGAGACCTCCCCAGTGGAGTCATCAATTCTGTTACAAAGAGAATATTCATATGGCTTGGGTTGGACCACAACAGACTGGATGACACCAAAAATCAACTCTAATCCCAAATATTCCATATAAACTTTAAAATCTAACAACGAAAGCAAATATTTGTACCTCAACCAAAAGTTCGAAGAAGTCTATCATTGAGCTTTCAATCTAATGCTTGAACCCTACAACTTCTTCTCAACAACAAATACATCCAAGATTATAATATATTCATGAAATGTTAGCACCTATGCTAGCATAATCCATTTAAACATTTATTATGAAAACATGCCAATGGAAATATATATAACATCTGCACATGAAATTGGACGAGAAAAGAGTATTTCTATTAATTCAAACAAAAGTACAAAGTGGCAACCTCTGTCGGAAACTCGTCAGAACCAAAAAACCAAGTTCCTCCACCTGGGCCTCCACCACTTCAATCCTCCATAAAAGGGAAATCTCACAAAGACAATGGAGATCTTGGGAGACGAACATAAAGAGTTCTATCAATAAGGATCAACAAATGTAGACTCAAGCATATGGAAATGGGGCAAAATTTCACTATAGTTTCCTTACTCTCAAATTTTATCCTCCTCTAATGCTTCATAATGGCTTAATATATATCCCTCAAATGGGAAATGGAGGGTCAAATCAAAGCGTTTCCAAGAATATGGAAGGCCAAGGATCAAGATATTCGTTACTTGATGAGGAAAACTCCAAATATTTTTTTTTTGCACAACACCTAATGTATGGGTTGTAATAGTGCAAGCTGCGTATATGTCAGTTGCATAGCTATTGACCCACATGTATCCTCAAAATTTTCCTATTTAGGTTTAAATTGGAGCATCAAGACTATAATGAGTAAGAGGGATATAGTGAGTCTACATAGGGACAAGGGAAGGCCATCAAGGCATGATGCATAAGGTGTGGAAAATCACTCTATAACAATACTGATGGAGAGAATACATTGGAAGAGTTTGAAGTCATTGAAATATCGGAGGATATTGATCACTACTCGGCTTTGTTGGGGTTTTACTGGGAATTTTATAACAACACTATCTTGAACTTGAATCAGAGGCACATGTCCTTTGAGTTAACAAATTTGCACGTGGTGGCTCCCTTGGATGCCATAGAAAGAGAAAGATACATAGAACTTGTTAAAGATGTTATCACTAGTGTTGAAAATGAGAATATATGCAATGTGACTGCCAGAAAAGAAGACTATGTGAACCCCACTGTGGATGGAGAGATTAGTTGGCAAAGTGTGTGTTCTTTTTATACAAATTCGTAGGATGCATTGGATCTTTGGAAGAACCAACTCTATGAAGTGTCTATAAGGAGATGCATACAAATTGAAAAGTATGTGCGGTTGATTGGATTGGAACTACATGATCCACCAGTGTTCAATGGAATTGAAAAAGTGGATACTTTCCTTGAACAAATGCAAGCCTCAGTCCCAGGGGAAAAGCGAGTAAAAGCAATGGATTTCATAACCTAAGGATGCCTGCATGCTAGTGGAGGATGCACAGAGATGATTTGAATAGTTGGGAAGTTGTTGATACATGTATCAAGGTGTGAGGTTCCAATTTACTACAAGCTTGGAGATTCTTAACATATTTAAAGGAACTAAGGATCCCAAAGAATACATTCAGTACTATACGCAGTGATGGGAGATGACACGTGTGTCGTGCAGTCAGTTGATGCACCGATTCTACCATACAATGGATAGCATACTGATCAGTTGATATTTTCAACAAGAAATAAGAATTTATACTAGGACTTGGGAGAAGGTGTTTACCTAATTTACTACCACATTCTGGTTCAGTACTACATATCCTACCTCGCCAAAGTTCTCCATAGAATGAAGCACTTAGTATCTGGAGAAATACCAAAACAGGAAGTGATGTGGAAGACCGTATGTGCTTACCTCCAAGACTTGTCATGGTTGAACAAACCAATCTATTGCTAAAACATTGATAGCAAGGAAACATATGAAGAAGAGGATCCACACAGCGTGCATATTAGGGAGACCACAGGAGAACATGCAGCGTAGGATGATGCATCCACTAGTACTATGCTAAAGTTTAGAGAACCCATCAAGGAAATAATGTAACAGTGGAACTAAGGAGGAACCCAAGATGGCCATCATAGGGAACTACTAGGATCAGGAGACAGTTACCCATACAATCAACTTGCTAAAGGAGCATGAATATCTATTTCCGTACAACGTTTCAGAGATGAAAGGGATTGCAAGAGCTCTTATAGAAATGAAGATTCAGTTGAAGGAGGGGAATAGCTAGTAAACAAAA
Organism: Pseudotsuga menziesii; assembly: GCA_001517045.1. Lineage (NCBI taxonomy): Eukaryota > Viridiplantae > Streptophyta > Pinopsida > Pinales > Pinaceae > Pseudotsuga > Pseudotsuga menziesii. The sequence continues at coordinate 313,274 of LPNX010269245.1, read as the reverse complement.
TACCCTATAATTTGAACCCCCACTATAAGGAGAAAGTTTGTAAGGAACTAGACTGTATGTTGAACACATGGATTAGCTTTCCAGTTGAAGAATCAGAGCAGATCAGCCCAATGGTGGTCCAAGACAAGTAGATAGGAGAAATTTAGATCTATGTGGATCTATGCAATCTGAATTCATCATGTATCCATGACCTATTCCTTACACAAGTCACAAATGAGGTGTTAGAGAACGTATACGGATAGGAATCCTATTCATTTACTAATGGATTCTATAGATACTATCAGGCCTGAATAGCAGAGGAGGATCACACAAAGATTACTTTTGTGACATAATGGGGATCCCTTTTCTATAATGTGATGCCCTTTGGGTTAAATAATGCCTTCAATTTATTTACATATCATTATGTGTTGAGATACATGGTCAACAAGTCGGTGTTGGGGGGCAGCAGATCTACCTATGGTTTCTCCTATTTCAAGAGTTTGAATTTTTGGTTGTTTTAAAGCTAAGGAAGCATAAATTTGGTCCAGATAATCTATCCAGGATTGAATATATTCAGGAAGGAGAAAGTTTGGATGACAATCTCTCATATGTGCAGTTGTTCTGCATTGAGGATATACCATACTAGTTCAGTGAAATTGCAGCATTTTCGGCCTATGGTCAGGTGCTCGAAGAGTATAGAGTTTCCCAATGCAGAAAGCTGGTAACAATCAATGCATACTTTCATTTGATCATAGGATAGCTCTACAATTTGGGAGTCGATAGCATATTATGCATGTGTGTGCTAGAACATAAACGGTCGCTTCTCTTGAGGGAAGCATATGAATAAATTTCCAAATAAAATTATGGAATGAGGTTACTACACACAAGGTGCTACGCACTGGACTTTGGTGGCCTTTATTGTTCCATAAAGCTAATATGTATTGCAAATAGTGTGATGTTTTCCAATGAGTCGGAAAGCCATCGCACATGGATGAAATTCCTCTCTTCCCTGTCACTACGCTCAAGCCATTTGAGAAATGGACGATTGATTCTGTGGGTCCCATTAACCCACTAGCATGTAGGAATGGCACTTTGTACATTATTACTATGACAAAGTACCTGAAAATATGGTCATTGGATGTGCCATTGAAGGATTCTACCCTAGATACCATCATATAGTTTATATTCGATCATATCATCACTAGAGTTGGATTCCCAAAGGTGTTGATGAGAAATTAAGAAACCATTTTATGAATTCAACCATTTGCATGCTCACTGAATAGTTCATGACACACCACCAAAAGAGTACCTTGTACCATCCTCTAGCCAATGGTACAGTGGAAGCATTTAACAATATTTTGGACTAAGTGCTTACAAAGGATTGCAATACACAACATGGTGATTGGGATCAATGCATTCGAGTAGCACTGTGGACATACATGACAACATGCAAGAGGTTCACAAAGCAAACCCCATTCAGGCTGGTTCATGGGAAAGAAACAATGATGCCACTGGATTTTGTTGTCTCTAGCTTGTACATAATTATAACAATAAACATGGATGATGAATCGCATGCACGTAGACTAGAGGATATGATTAAATTAGAAGAATATTAGTTCATTGGAGGGTTCATTTAGGTCACTGAAAATAAGCGGCATATATCTTGGCATGACAGGAACAACAAAAGAAAGACCCTGTAACTTGGTGCACTAACATTGACATATGTCAAAAAGTTTTTAAAGAACACAATAAAGCTCAGGATGATATGGTTGGGTCCTTTATGGATCCTGTTCATCACTGAAGCCAGTGCAGCAAATATTTCCACCTTGGAAGGGAAACCAATGAAGGGAATCATCAATGGAACTCACATTAATCCCTACAATGTCTCAAAAGGGAAAGAACACCTGTAAATCAGTGAAAAAAATTGTATTCAATTTCATTACAATTTTGATAGAATGTGTTCAATTTCATTGCATATATGATAGGATCTAATGAAAAGGTCAAGTGTTAATGTCAGTGTCAAAATTATGTAAGGCTCATTGTTAATGCTGAGAATAAAGTAGCTTAGGGTTAGCAGTCAAGTCATAAGGAATTTTTTATAAGTCATCATGACACAACAACTTAATTCATTAATGTGCCACTCATCCATCCTCCATTCATCAATTCTCCAATCATAGTCACACTACAAAAATCACCCTTTTAGGGGCGGTTTTGGCTTGTTGCGGTCTTACTAAAACCGCCTCCAAAAAACAATTAGGCCTTTGGTAGTAATTTTCAAACCACCACCAAAAAAGTCGTGAGAATTAAACTTTTGGGGGTGGTTTTTTAAAAATTGCCCCCAAAATTCAAGTTCTCGAGACTTTTGTTTTTTGGGGGGGAGTGCCTTTCAAAAGACCCCCCAAAAGGTATTTTTGAAGATGGTTTTTAGAAAACCCCCTTCAACAGTCATGAGAATTTATGTTTTGGGGGAGGTTGTTTTAAAACCGCCCCCCAAAGTTCAATTCTCATGACTTTTGGGGGCGGTTTTTTAAGGACCCCCCCTAAAGATCTTTTTCAAGTAGGTTATTAAAAAAACCCTCCAAAATCCTTGAGAAGTGAACATTTGGCGACAGTTTGTAAAAACCTGCCTCCAATTGTTAAATTCTCATGACTTTTAAGGGGGGTTTAGAAAAACCACCCCTATATATATGTTTAAGGGAAATTTTCTAACCCCCCCCCCCCTAAAACTCAAGAGAATTTTACTTAAGGACTGTTTCCAAAACTTCAATTCTCATGACTTTGGGGGGGGGGGGGGGGGCATAAAAGGACCACCCCTAAATATATTTGTCAAGTATGTTCTCAATATCCATCCTCTAAAAGACCAATGGAATTTACCACTAATTACCTTGTAATTGACCCCTAATTACCCCCAATTAACCACTAATTGCACCTAAATGACACCTACTTGACTACTAATTGCCCCTAAATGATCCATGCTTACCACCAATTAACCCTTGATAACATCTAAATGACCTCTGAAACCCAAGGGATGCTTCCAAACATTCATAAATGGCATATTCCCTAGTTAACCCATCGATGTATACTAGTGTTCCTCATCCATGGGGATTCAAAATGAGCATATGCTTCCATGAACCTAACTAAATTTCCAACATTACGGGAAACCATTTGTTTAGTTAATCCCTTTGGCTTAAATGGCCCCTACTTACGCATAATTGACCCATAATTACCCCACATCTCATTACCTAATAATTACCCCTAAATGGCCCTTAATTACCCATAATTGACAACAAATTATCCCTAAATGATCACTAATTAACCCCTAATTACCCTTCATTTACCCATAATTACCCATAAATGACCCCTAACTCTGGACGGGGCCCGATTCCATCACATAGGCCTTACAAAGGGAATTTTTGGCTTGTGAGTGGGATATGGTGGGCATTTTGGGAGGTATAATACCATGAATAATTTTTTATAACTAGGCCATGTTTTGGGATTAACGTCTAGGGCTTATGCTCATATAGTTTCCTATAGGTCTCATAGGTCACGTGTAGCACCCCAGAAAACCACACATTCCCTGCATATGCAATTTTTAGCATATGAGTGATATGTCCATCATTTTGAGAATTAACATACCAAGGATGGTTCTCAATGCCCATGCCTTGGTCTAGGGATAAAAGGCAAGGCACTAGGCCATAACATATATTTCTATGGCACTCACATGCCATGTTACACCACTTTATGCGTCACACATTCCCATAATACATAATATTTCACCTCCAAGTTTGATATGGTGGTGATTTTAAATTTTGAAAGACTTGATATGTTTCTTGGGGATAAGGGGCAAAAACCTAGGTTCTAAGTCCATGGAATCTATCTCTAATACTTACATGGCATGTGTGGGGCCCTAGGCCACATCATAGGCCATGCATAGGCAATATTTTCCATGTGAGTAAGACGGGGTGTCACATTTGAAGGTTTATTACACCAAGGATGGTTCTCACAACTCAAGTAGTGTTCTATGGTAAAGATTTAGAGATTTAGTCCATAACACATGGCTTTCGGGTTCTACATAGGCCATCCGTGAGGACCTATCCCATATTTTCCTTTTGACAGGGATATGGTGGCCATTTTTAGGTTTGTCACATCATGGATGCTTCTTGGTGACTAATCCATGGTTTGATACCAAAACCCATGTTGTTGGGATAAATAGAACATTTGTATTATGTTATTTGTATAGTAACCCACATCATTGCATAGGGTTTGTGTAGGGAATCCTTAGCCTACATTTGAGATATGGTCACCATGTTGAGGAGGGGTGCACTAGTGATATATCTTGAGGACCATTCCATGGTATAATGAAAAATCTAGGACCTTAAGCTATAACATTTTACTATGGAGCTCATGGTCCACATGTGGGGTCCCAAACCACGGCATTGGCCCTCCGTAGGGAATCTTTAGCCTACAAGTGGGATATGGTGCTCATTTTGAAGTTTTGAACAATAGATATGGTTCCCAGTGCCTATGATGTGGTTCAATTCCAAATTCTAGGGTATTATACCATAATTTTTATCTATGGGGCTCAAGAGACATCCTTGTGTCCCTTAGACACCATAAAGGTCCTGTAAAGGGAATCTTTGTCGTGTGATCAGAATATGATGGCCATTTTGAGTTTGGCACATCGAGGATGGTTATCATGACTTTAAACACAATCCAAGGTTAACATATAGAGTTTGAAGTCAAATCATTTTCCTCTAAGACTCATGGCTATGTGTGGGCCTCAAGCCATCATATAACACTTTGCATATTGAATTGTTGGCCTACAATAAGGATACAGTGTCCATTTCAAGATTTGTGATGCCTATCAAATTCCTCATAAGTTAGGTTCAATTATTCCATCCTTACATGACCCTTCAGGCATACCTATAACAAGGTAGAGACCAAGCACAATGGTAATGTGGAGACCAAAGTGACCAATGGGGCGGAAGCGTTGAATCCATATGGTAGCACATGGTTAAAATACAAAAGACTACAAAAAGTTGGAAGAACATAAGATTGTAAATAGTTGGAATAATCACATGAAAGCCACAAAAGTGTGTCCTTAACAAAATTTTATAATTAGCAAGCCATCGATTGTGAAGTAACCTACTAAGTTGCTAATCATAGGAACTATAAACAACATTATTCAAAAACTAGTTTAATTTCATATCATGGCCTTCTTATATAAATATATAGAAGTAGAATTGCAAGAGATGAAGATCGCTTTTTCCATTAGAGCTCATCCAGGAACATGTAGGGTTGTGTGACAGATCTTACTATTTTAAATTACATTAAGGAATAATCCCTATTGTTTCACCCCAACCAATGGTTTAGGTCTTGATACCAATCCCTCGTACACTAATCCTTAAAATTATGTACATATCTATTTATGAGGTAAAAATTTAGGGCCCATGTGGTGGTCAAATGCTCTATTTAGGATCCATGAGTCATTTTTTTCATGTAGTTCATGACACCAGAGATCAGTGTTCACTACATCCACGGATAACCCCCCCACCCCGATATTCCATGAGGAATGTGGGAATGACACATATTTTCACTATAAAGGGGCTCAACAAGAGCATCATATATTCCCATTTAAGGATCAAACATGTCACTTACAAGGATTCAACCATGGTGGGGAGGGTAATAATCATTCCTCCCAACCATCCAATATATTCCTAATGGGCTATGACCCATGAGTCATATAATTAATACTTATCTATTAAGAGTTTAGTTTTTATTCCATGGTTATGCCCTGATAACCATTCATGTGGAAATACTTGAAATTATGACCTTATGACACTCATAGGTGAATCATTCCTTCTATAGGTATTATGTGTGGTTTAAATCCCTACACATGGCACATTATTCTTATAATAAACAACTATGGTATAATACCCTAGTTTCCATCCCCAAACCATGTTCTAAGCCTTGTGACCAATTCCTATTGTATGTAACCAAAATATTTGATTCATGATTATCACCAAATTGATCTAGGTCTGAGAAGGTTCTTAAAGTCTTACCTTGTGCACAATAGGACATGTTAACGAGAAAGTATCACTAAGGATGGTGTGATCTAAGGATGGTGTCTCTATCATTCTATTTTCTCATGGAGGTATTGTATTTGTTGTTCATAATATTCACGCACTATATTGGATAGATTCCCTCTTTGATTTTAATCTCAAATATTGAACCTCGTGGTGGCTTGGAACATCCCTTTCTCACACTTTGATCGGTATTCTTCTCATCATTCACACTTGGATCACCACTGTCATTGTCATCGTCATCATTGTCATCATCACCATTGTCATTGAATTTATCAACATCATCATTGTCATCTAGGTCATCATTATCAATTTCACTATCATCATCACCATTGCCATCATCATTGTCATTGTCGTAGTTTTCATCGTCGTCGTTGTTGTCATATTGATGACGACTATTACGGTGGCAAGTATGATGATGTTATTATATGATGATGGTGGTGGTGGTGGTGGTGGTGGTGGTGATGATGACAATGATGATGATGGAGATGACCATGATGATGGGAATGATGAAGACATGATTATGTGATGATGGTGATGATGAAAATGATGACAATGGGGATGATCACAATGATGGAAATGATAACAGTGATGATGCTTCTATAGATGATGACGAGGATGAGGATGATAGTTATGACAATAATGATGAGAATACTCATAGTGATCATGGCAATGATGATGAAAATGATGGAAATGCCAATGACTAATGCTTATCCCAACAATGATGATGATAACATTGACTATAGTGATCATCATGATGACAATGATCATCAGAATTATTGTAACACCTCGGTTTTGACCCCGTTGCATTTAAATAAATGATGTAAATAATCATGGTGTGGAGCTAGGAAAAGACCCACCATCGATTTAGTAATTATGTTTTGGCAATTAAGGTGTGGCCGATGGTATTTTTTTATGCTAGCTGAACATTATGTTAAAATTGCAATTTTAATTAAAAACCCAAAGATGACTATGTCAACGCAACTAAATGAGATGGGGGCATGATTTTTACTAAGGATGAGGGAGTGGGGGATTGGAAGAGTGGGGAAATTCGAATTGGGAAGAGCCCCACTTTGGGAAAAACATTTTTTTAATTTCTTGGGCTTGAAAACACCAAAAACGGCCACCTTTCCCTCATGTAGCAAAGTTTCAGCTTCCCTCGCGAATTGGAATGAACAAAAGGTTTTTTGGAAAACCAATTCAACATTCATGCAGCAGCAAGCAAGCAAAAAAAAATGATTATGATTCTAAACCCTTCACGATTTTCTCCTGTTCGGCAATTTGTTCCTTCATGTTTCTAGTTTTCCTCTGTGGATTGTTTTTCTTCATGTTTTCTCCCGTTTTCTAGTTGTTTTCCTAAATACGATTTCCCTTAATCCAATTTTGTGTCTTTGATTTGAGTAACCAACAAGCGTTTTCATTTGGGTATTTTTACAGAAGTCGGTCTGGCTCCGGCAACGTTCAGAAATTTGTAAATTTCTGTGTGTGTATGTAATCCCTGGCATACGATATGTTTTGTTAATTTTGATATTGGGATAACTATTTGCACATCCCAGCTTTGGCATCTACATTGATTGAAGGAATGGAAATGGATTCTAGACTTGCTTGATAAACCTAGTGTGTGAAAGAACCTCACAAACCAATCTAGAAGGATGGTTTTCTTCTTTGGATGCCCTGAATAGCATTGGAAGGGAATGCATGGCCTGAGGAAATGTGTAGCAGAGAAGGGGATTCTTCCTTGTTTTGGGTGTGTAATTTTTTATAAGTCAAGCTAGATCCTGTGTGGGTGTTCTTAGCTCTGTATTGAGCTCACTAGCTTAGCAATCTGTCTTTCTACCTCCTTGGAAGCCTGATAAACCCAACTGGAAGGATGGCTTGGTTGGTAGCCTGATAAACCCATATGTTGGCTTGGTTGTGCCTCATGTGATTTGGCTAAGTGTAAAATACTGCCTGTGTAAGTCTGATAAACCCAACTGTGTTGGCTTGACTGAATTTTATTGTATCCTTGGCTATGGGGAAAGTCTGGTAGTGTTCCTTATTCCTTGGGGAAAAACATGCCCAGCTCAAGGGTGGCAGTGTTGTTGAGAGATTAAAGAGCACACTGGCCTATGGTTGGGTGGAACGTTGCAACAACATAGTTGATTGCAAGATGAGATTCTTTCAAAGATAAGTATTCTTGTGTATTTAGGTTCTGCAACTGTATTGCTGATGAATTATTATGAAATTATGATGAACATGTTGAATGCATGAATGTGTTGAATGAATCATTTGTTTCTGTTGTATATATCATGTACATTTCATTATGGATTTGTTTATACTTATGAATGTTTTATTTTCAAGCAATTATTTTTATATTATGTTCATGGGGCTTAGTTTGCCCGGGTTGTTAGATGTTGGTCGCATCCTCTCTGCCAAGTAAGGGTTGGGGATGTGACAATGTGGTATCAGAGATTGGTTTTAGCTTTGGGCCTCAATGGGCCATGAATAACCAACCTCTGTGATCAGTAGAAAGAAGATTCAAATAGGAAATTGTTTTTGAAATTTTTCTAAGTATTGGAGAAAATGCTTCTTTGTGTGGCGGCTGAGAAACCCGAAGAGAGACCCAACGACGACTATGACTGTATTTATTTGCCGACACAGTGGGCAAGTTTTGTTGATTGATCTACAGTGGTAGCAGAAAAGAAAAGAGCGAGCCGCTGTAGCGGCTGAGTCGCCCGGAAGGAGCCGACGGGCGTTGGGTGAGATGAGCCAACGAAAAATTTCAAAAAAAAATTCAAAGTATAAAATTCTCTCTTTTTCAGCTGAGAAGTGGTGATTCACAGTGGGCGGAAGTCCAAATTCGAGCCGCAACAACGAGTGAAAGTTGGGCTTCTAGCAGCAATGGCAGGCAGAAGCTGGGGCTCGAGCCGCAAATGTGGGTAGAAACCAAAATTTTCGTCGCCGAAAGAAAGGAAACTAACTAAGTATCCACAAAGGTGGTAGGAGGAAAAGGAAAAGTGAGCTGCTACATGGTGGACGAAATTTGAAAATAGAGCCGATGTGCGGCGGGAGAAATTCAAAGTTTTGAGCTGCAACGGCAGCAGGCAAAAGAAGATCGAGGCCGTAGTTGTGGGTCGGAGTTGGGGAAAGAGCCGCTACGGCGGAAGGAAGTAGAGGAAAGAGCCGCTACAGTGGATGAGAAAATAATATGGAGCTACTATGGTGGATGAAAGATGAATATTGAGCCACTGTAGCGAGTGAAAGTCTAAAATTTTTCCAATGCAACGGGTGAAAATTTTTGAAAATTTTGCTCTGAAACAGGGATTTTTAGCAGGTTTTCAGTGGGATTTTTAGGGGTCTGAAAAGTGAAAAATGGCAGTTTGTTCATGCATTAGATTGCACAAAATCAAAATATTTACAAAAAAAAAATGAGGGCGTTGCCCTCGACCCACCCTACAGTGGCCCTCAAGGGGGAAAACCCCCTTGACCCCCATCATCCCCCTGAGACAGTCATTCTTGTGAAAGAAAATTTTGTGTTTTGGGAAAAGTTGTCGATGCATGATTTTTCGAAGTGAAGGTAGGTAATGTCTGATTCATGTGAATGTTATGTAGCTAACAACTATGTTATTAACACATTTTGCAGAATTATAGTCACCTTCAAAAGCAACATTTCAGATAGTGTAGTTGGGTAAAGTGAGTTGTGGTTCAGCCATGAGAACCGACAACATGCATGATGATGTACAGAACCCCAATGAGTATAAGGAAGATGCTATGGGGGAAAATGTCCAAGTTGGAAATGCCGAGACAGAATCTAATGGGAGAAGATTGCAAGAGACTCCCCCAGATTTTGCAACTACCATGAGAAGCCTAATGGCAAAGATGCAAAGTTACAAGGAAGATAATAAAAGATTGGTTAAGGCTCAGGAGGAGCAGAATCAGCTAAATGCAGCCATGCTACAAAGTTTGACAGATATTCATCAGAAAAAGATGAACTATGGGGACCAGACAGAAAATCCAGAAGGGAGTAAGAACACTGCTAGAAGAAGAAAGAGATCACCTAGTGAGTCCTCTGAATTTGAAGCTTCCACTGGAGATTCAAGTTCTTCTTCACACGAGAATCAGGGAAGGAGGTGCTACCAAAACCACTCACGAGATGAATTTAAGAAGGCAAGGTCTCCTACCTTTAATGGTGAGGTAAAGACTAGTCAAGAAGCTGAAGCTTGGCTTCTGGGGATGAGGAAATATTTCCAAGTCCAAGACTATTCTGGGAATATGAAATCTAGTGTATCCATTTTCAATTTGACCGGAAGAGTATCCATATGGTGGGAGCATTTCAAACAAGTAAAGAAGATCAATGAAAGGAAGAATGTGTGGAAGTAGTTCCAGAAGTATTTCAAGGAGAAGTGCCTCTCTGACAGGTACTATGATGACAAGATTAAAGAGTTCCATGAGTTGAGATTGGGACAGCAAACCATGGAGGAATATGCAAACAAGTTCTTGGAATTGCTAAGGTATGTTAGGTATATTAAAGATGAGAAGGTAAAGATCCAGCATTTTCTGAGTGGACTGCCTCAGTCCTACAAAGACCAAATTGAATTCTATGAACCTAGGACTCTGGAAGAAGCAATAAGAAAAGCAAAGTATTGATACAAGCAAAAGCAAGAACAAACCAGATTATTAGGAAACATGGAAGGACAAAAGGAGTGAGAAGTCTGACCAAAGGAAAAAAGGTTACAAACCTTCTAAATTCAGGAATCAACAACAGTAACCAACACAAGTTGAGAAGCAGCTAGCTAGAGCGACAGGAGAGAAGCCAAAAGACCCACAACATAACAGAGAACCACTCTAATGTTGTAAATGTGGAGGACTCCACATGCATAAGTACTGTCCACTTGAGAATGAAAATGCAAGGCCAGCATACAATGTTCAAAAGGAAGAAATAGTAAGACAAGTAGCAAGGACCATACCTAGAATTTATGCAGCACTGGAAGACCGTCAGGTAGATCACCAGTCAATGATGGTTGAAGTTGCAGGTAATATTGTTGAGCAATATATTTCTATTTTCATTGACCCTGGTTCTACTCACAGTTATATTGCTCCTAGAGTAGTGGAGGTTTGTGCTCTTAGGAAGGTAAAGCATAGAAAGTCATGGTTAGTTCATCTAGCCAATGGAACTAAGAGAAAAGTTAATGAAGTGGTGGAGAAATGTCCATTGGTAATGAATGGATTGGGCACTTATGTAGATCTGAATGTTCTACCACTTGGTTCCTATGTTTTTCTCATTGGAATGGATTCGTTAAAAGCTCATAGAGTGAAGCTTGACTATTATAATAAGACTTTTGAATGCATGGATGAAGAAGGGAACCCAGTAGTAGTAAGAGGCATTCCGAAGGTAATTTCTGTAAGGAATATTTCAGCAATGCAATTAAAGAAGTTTTGTAGAAAAGGTTGTCAGTTGTATGCAGCCCATATTGAGGAGGCAGTAGTGAATGAAACTCCTAGGTTGGAAGACTATCCTGTGTTGCAAGACTTCAAGGATGTTTTTCCTGATGAGGTTCCAACACTTCCTCCAAAGAGGGACATTGATTTCACAATTGAACTTGTGCCAGGAGCAACACCAGTTTCAAGAGCACCCTACAGAATGAGTACACCAGAAATGTTAGAACTGAAGATGCAGCTGCAAGAATTGTTGGAGAAAGAGTATATCAGACCGAGTGTGTATCCTTAGGGAGCACCAGCTCTATTTGAAAAAAAGAAAGCTGGTACACTTAGATTGTGTATTGATTACAGGTAGTTGAATAAAGTCACGGTGAAGAACAAATATCCCTTGCCAACAATTGATGACCTCTTTGATCAAATGAAAGGAGCAAAGGTATTTTTCAATATTGACTTGAGGTTTGGTTACCATCTGGTGAGAATCAAGGACGAAGACATTCATAAGACAACCTTCAGGACAAGGTATGGACATTATGAGTTTGTAGTGGTACCATTTGGACTCACAAATGCACCAGCAACATTTATGTGCCTTATGAATAGTGTCTTCAGCAGGTATTTGGACAAATTCATTCTTGTTTTCCTTGATGACATTCTTGTTTATTCTAAGAATGAAAAAGAGCATGAAGAACATTTGAGATTAACATTGCAATTGCTTAGAGAACATCAGCTATATGCAAAGTTGAGCAAGTGTGACTTCTATACAGATAGAATTCATTACTTGGGTCACATTATCTCAAAGGAGGGTGTATCTGTAGACCCTGACAAGATTGAAGCTATTAAGAATTGGCCTACTCCAAAGAATGTGATAGTGGTAAGATCTTTTATGGGGCTTGTGGGATGCTACAGGAGATTAATTGAAGGATTCTCCAAGGTTGCACATGATATCACTTCCTTTCAAAGGAAGGGTATAAAGTTCGAATGGACCTCTAAGTGTGAAGAAAGTTTCCAACGGTTGAAGTATCTTCTCACAAGTGCACTGGTCTTGAAAGTTGCAAATCCAGAGAAATATTTTGTGGTATGTACAGATGCATGTGGCCAAGGACTTGGAGGAGTTCTTATGCAGGACAACCACGTGATATGTTATGAGTCAAGAAAGTTGAAGGAGCATGAGAAGAACTATGCCACCCGTGATCTAGAGCTTACAACCATAGTACATGCTCTCAAGATTTGGAGACATTATTTGATGGGCAGAAGATTTGAGCTAAGGACAGACCATTATGATCTGAAATGTTTGTTTGATCAACCTACTCTGAATGCTAGGAAAGCGAGATGGTTGGAATTTTTATGTGAGATTGATTTTGAAATCAATCACATAAAAGGAAAAGAGAATAATGTAGCTGATGCACTCAGCAGGAAGGTGCAGGAAATGCATGTGGAATCCATTAGTATTTGCCAATAGATTTGAGGCAGCAGATTGCTAATTATGTTGCTAAAGATGAATTGTATGCATAGGTTAAGGACAAGTTACAGCAGAAAAGAATTGAAAAGAAGTATGAGGGATATAAATTGGAAGAAGATGGACTTCTTACCTATAAGAACAGAATTTATATTCCAAATGTAGCATATTTGAGGAGGTTTGTTATGGATGAAATCCATCAAGCTCCATATTCTGGCCACCCAGTATATCAGAAGATGATTGCTACAACTAGAAAGCAGTATTTTTGGCCAGGAATGAAAAAGGACATGGCTGAATATATTTCATGGTGCATGAAGTGTCAGCAAGTGAAGGTCGATCATCAACACCCAGCAGGTTTGTTGTAGCCTTTGCTGGTCCCAGAATGGAAATGGGAAGTTATTTCCATGGATTTTATTACGGGATTTCCAATGGCTTGGAGAAAACATGATTCCATCATGGTTGTGGTGGACAATTTGATAAAGGCAACACATTTTATACCAATTAATTCTATGCATAAGACTGATGACATTGCAAAGATATTCAAGAAGGATATTTTCAAACTGCATGGATTTCCTAAGGCAATAGTCTCTGACAGAGATGCCAAGTTCACTTCCAATTTTTGGAAGGGGTTGTTTGTAGATTTGGGTACAAAGTTGAATTTCATCACTTCCTACCATCCTCAGACTTATGGACAGACCGAGAGAGTTAACCAGGTGCTGGAAGACATGCTTCGCATGTATGTGATGGACAAACCAACCAAGTGGGAAGATTATTTACACCTGGTAGAGTTTTCTTATAACAATGGATAGAAAGCATCCTTGGTGATGAGTCCATATGAAGCTTTGAATGATAGAAGGTGTAGGACACCAGTGACATGGGATAATCCAATGAACAGGGTTGTTCTTGGTCCAGAATTTCTCAAGGAGATGGAGCAAGAAGTTGTAATGATCAGGAAGAATTTGAAGGTAGCCCAGGAAAAACAGAAAAGCTATGAAAATAAGCATAGGGTGAATAGAGAGTTCAATGTTGGGGATCATGTTTACCTCAGAGTGAAGGCAAAGAAGAGTTCCTTGAAGCTTGGAAGTTGTGCCAAGTTTTCACCTAGATACTGTGGGTCGTTTGAAGTGCTTGAAAGAATAGGGTCAGTTGCATATAGACTTGCATTGCCTACTAGCACTAGAGCTCATAATGTATTTCATGTTTCTTTGCTTAAGAAGTATGTACATGATCCTAACCATGTAATAAATTGGGATGTGATTCAGGTGGAACCAGAGGGAGAGTTCCAAATCGAGCCTATGCGCATCCTCGCCAGGAAGGTCACACTGCTCCGGAACCTAGCAATAGGATAGGTGAAGGTGCAATGGGAGCACTACGGTCCTGAAGAATTTACGTGGGAGCTGGAGGATACCATGCGACTGGCACATCTATTTTTGTTCGAATCTGCGGATTGATGAGGGCAGTACCAGCAAGCATTTTTGTTCAATGTTGTAAAGCACCGAGGACAGTGCTATTGAAGGGGGAGGGGAAGGTAACACCCCGGTTTTGACCCCGTTGCATTTAAACAAATGATGTAAATAATCATGGTGTGGAGCTAGGAAAAGACCCACCATTGATTTAGTAATTATGTTTCAGCAATTAAGGTGTGGTCGATGGTATTTTTTTATGCTAGTTGAACATTAGGTTAAAATTTCAATTTTAATTAAAAACCCAAAGTCGCTATGTCAATGCAACTAAATGATATGGGGGCATGATTTTTCCTAAGGATGAGGGAGTGAGGGATTGGAAGAGTGGGGAAATTCGAATTGGTAAGAGCCCCACTTTGGGAAAAACATTTTTTGAATTTTTTGGGCAAAAAAACACCAAAAACAGCCACCTTTCCCTCATGCAGTAGCGTTTTAGCTTCCCTCACAAATTGGAATGAACAAAACGTTTTTTGGAAAACCAATTTGGCATTCATGCAGTGGTAGGCAAGCAAAAAAATTATTCTAAGTCTGAACCCTTCATGATTTTCCCCTGTTTGGCAATTTATTCCTTCATGTTTCTATTTTTCCTCTATGGATTTTTTTTCTTCATGTTTTCTCTTGTTTTCTAATTGTTTTCTTGAACACAATTTCCCTAAATCTGATTTTGTGTCTTTGATTTGAGTAACTAGCAAACGTCTTCGTTTGGGTATTTTTGCAGCAGTCGATCTGCCTCTGGCAATGTTCAGAAATTTGTAAATTTTTGTGTGTGTATGTAATCCCTGGAATATGCTATGTTTTGTTAATTTCGATATTGGCATAACTGTTTGCACACCTCGGCTTTGGCATCTACATTGATTGAAGGAATGGAAATGGATTCTAGACTTGCTTGATAAACCTAGTGTGTGAAAGAACCTCACAAACCAATCTAGAAGGATGAATTTCTTCTTTGGATATCCTGAATAACACTGGAAGGGAATGCATGGCCTGAGGGACTATGTAGCAGAGAAGGGGATACTTCTTTGTGTTGGGTGTGTAAGTGTTTAGAAGTCAGGCTAGATCCGGTGTGGGTGTTCTTAGCTCTGGATTGAGCTCACTAGCTTAGCAGTCTATCTTTCCACCTCCTTGGTAGCCTGATAAACCCAACTGGAAGGATGGCTTGGCTGGTATCCTGATAAACCCATATGTTGGCTTGGTTGTGTCTCATGTGATTTGGCTAAGTGTAAACTACTGCCTGTGTAAGTCTGATAAACACAACTGTGTTGGCTTGACTAAATTTTATTGTATTCTTGGCTATGGGGAAAGCCTTCTAGTGTTCCTTATTCCTTGGGGAAAATCTTGCCCAACTCGGGGGTGGCAGTGTTGCTAAGAGAATAAAGAGCACACTAGCCTGTGGTTGGGTGGAACGTTGCAGCAAGATAGTTCGTTGCGGGACGAGATTCTTTCAAAGATAAGTATTCTTGTGTATTTAAGTTTTGCAACTGTATTGCTGATGAATTATTATGAAATTATGATGAACATGTTGAATGCATGAATGTGTTGAATGAATGATTTGCTTCCATTGTATATGTCATGTACATTTCATTATGCATCTGTTTATACTTATGAATGTTTTATTTTCAAGCAATTTTTTTTTTTTTTTATGTTCATGGGGCTTAGTTTGCCTGGGTTGTTAGATGTTGGTCGCGTCCTCTCCATCGATTAAGGGTTGGGGACATGACAATTATCACCAACATGACCATCATCATTACTATCATCATCATCATCATCATCATTTTCATATATTTCATCATCATCATTGCCATCTAGGTTTCCATCATCAACGTCATTATCATCATTGTTGTCATTATCATAATTGTCATCATTGTCATCATCGTTGTCGTTGTCATTTCATTGTCAACGTCATCATCATTCATATCATTATCATTGTCATCATCATTGTCACTGTCATTCTTATCATTATTGTCAGTGTCATCATGACGAGGATTACAATGATGATGATGATGTTGAAGAAGATGATGACAATGATGATGATGATGACGACAATGGTGACGACGACAACAATGACAATGAATATGATGATGTGATCATCATTGTCACTGTCATTCTCATCATTATTGTCATTCTCATCACGATGAGGACTACGATGATGTTGAAGTAGATGATGACAATGATGATGATGATGACGATGGTGACAATGACGATGAGACAATGAATACGATGATGTGATCATATGAACATGATGATGACGATGATGCCGAAAATGATGAAAATGAATATGAGATGTGATTACATGTCCATGATGATGACAATGAAGTTGATAATGAAATTGGCGATGATGACGCCAATGATGAAAAAAATGAAAATTATGATGATGATGACAACGACAACGACAACGATGATGATGGCGATGATGATGGTGACGATAAGGATGAGGATGCTGATGAAATGATGATGATGACGATGATGATGATGACAATGATGATGACGATGACAATTATGATGATTAGGACCCCATGCTTTCATGTATTCCCTATATAGAGAAAATATTTATTATAGTTGGGATTTGTTACCATTTAAAGCATGCATAAATTATAAATATGATTGGGCACATTGTCATCTTGGAGGTTGTAGCTCATCATCATCATCGCCATCTCCATATAGATCATCATCATCAACATCATCATTGTCTTCATTCTCATCGTCATCACCACCATCATCATTAATGTCATTCTCATTGTCATCATTATCATCGTCATCATCGTCATTGTCATCATTATCATCATCGTCATCATAATTGTCATCATCATCATCTTCATTATCATCATCATTATATAATCACATCTTCAATGACATTGCCATTGCCATTATGATCATTGTCATAATCATTCATCAATCTCATTGTGATTTTCATCATCGTTATTATCATCATTGTCATCATCATCATAACTATCATTGTCACCATCCTCCTCCTCATCCTATTCCTCATCATCATCGTTGTCATTGTCATCATATAACCATTGTTTTCATTTGTCAATAACATATACATTAAGTTAATTCATATCACTACGTAATTTTTTAGGTTGGAGTTAATAAGGTCAAAGGATTTAAATAGGAGACGTTAATTTTGTAGTAAAAGGACCGTCTTTTTTACCACATATTTGATAAGAATTAGGTAGAAATTTTAGACATGATCAAAGTTTTGTACACAATGGAACAATTCACTTAAGAGTTTACTCAATTCCAAGCTGAACCAAACCATTAAAAACTTAATCAAAGGTATGGATCCATCAAAACCATGATTTCATCTATTGCCAAATTGCAATAGTTGAAGGAAAGTTTACGAGGAAATCAAATGACTCCATCAATATGAACTATACAAGAATATATTTTTAATTTATTTTAATTGTTTGTTATATGATGATACGATCATAACGATGTGAATTAAAAAATAATAAAAAATAATAAAAATAATTTGATTGTCATCAATGTGGAATAAGGTTCATAAGAAGGCAAATGGCTCCTACTTGAAAATGCAGTATGAAGACATAAGGCCAAAAGGAATAATTTTAGATATCATTTTTATGTTCATAAATGTTTCATTTTGGGATTATTGAGGGGTATATTTCATTTCATGTTTGCATTGATTTCATGCTAGTTATGAATAATCATAAAGAGTGCATTGCCAAGTGTCAATACAATCATGTTATTCTCGTGTAATGAGATTTGGGTTGTCTAGGAAACTATATTGAGCCTTTATTTGCATGGAAAGTTGATAGTATTACTCTTGTGAGGGAGTAACAACAATATATCGAGTTGTCAATGTAGTTTAATGGTGATTCCTTACTCTAGAGAGTAGTATAGAATGGATTTGAGACTTTTAGTCAAGTGAAATGAAGGCAAAGAGACATTATTCTTGCAAGTAGGACAATAAGGTCACACAACTAATTTTTGTAGCCCTTTTATTGAGGTCTAGAGTTTTTATAGCTCTCACAATGTAAAATAGTAAGTTAACAAGGTTTTTGTGCAAAATTCTTGGAAATGATTGTGAGATGGAGAGCCTTCATCAAATACTATAAGTTCTTCTCGTGTTCTAGCCCCATCTTGGGGTGGGATTCCGACAAGGATAGATATGGTTGGGGGGTGAATGATTCCATGGGTACTATATCCCAATATTTGGATCCACCTGCATGTGTGTTAATTATTATAACATGTGTTCTAATTAGGGTTTATTTAATACAATGCTTCTCTTCACTATCAATATAAATAAGATATGTCATACACATTTTATTTTAAAACTTTGGGCTCAACATTGTCACACCTATAAACACCAACTAAGCTCAAAAGTGGGTCATCACATCCCATGAATGGTGCTTGGGTAAATCCAACCATAGTACAACATGTACTCTTAAACAAACATGACTTTTACCAAAACTGAATCCATGTCCTCTTAAATATTTTTTCCTTGAAATTGGTTTGTTCAAACTTTCTTGACTACACATATATATATCATATTTGTTAAGTTATATTTTAGTGATAACTTGAAACATTGTCTCTAAACATAACTTATATTCAAAACTTGATATACTTGCTTTCTCCTACATAGTGGATGGCTAAGCATGGCATTTAGTTTGGCTTACCGATCCCTATTTTTATGACCGATGGTGCGTATACTCCTCACTATTATTGTGATTACAACCAATACACAATTTTTATACCACTGTGCAAATAATACCTTAAACACACTTTAATAAAAATAAAATAAAATTCAACAACTCCCTATTAACATCCATGAAGGTAATGCTCTTACATCCTGTGAAGCTAGCTATACTCATGCTCCCAAGCCCACCTTCTTCCCCTATTATTATGGCATAGGCAAGCCATGTACGCAAGAAATACTCCACATGCAGCAGAGTATTTAAGAGACCCTCGTGCATGTGGAAGCCGTTGGCGCCATGGTGTATGATGTCGATATCGCCCTCCATGCACCTCCATCCATGCCACGCCACTTAGACGTGTATTTTTATGTCGCCCCATACTACCTTATATCTCCGCGGACTTCTCCATACGCATACGAGGAACGTGCCAGTACAGTTTCGAAGAGAGTTCAACCTTCGACGACAGGATTTTGTAGATCGGATCTAGGCTGAGCGGATCAAGCCAGTACAGCTTCTAGACTGGTAAGATTCATCACTAAATGAATATCTTACAAAAACCGTCGTCGCGGGATTTTGCAGATCCGATGGGATCTGAGCTGATCAATATTCATGTGGCCAGTTAATTCAATGTGCTCGCCAGTCTGCCCTAATCGCCTCTACCCTAATCGGTGCTTCTCGTCCCTCTAAACAAGCTCTGCAAGGGCCAGCAACGGAGCTATTTTCTGATTAATATTTCTCTGAGAGTATGCAAGGGTAAGAGACTTTATGTAAGCAATACTCTAGACCATTGTTTTATTCCCATTAAGCTAGAGTGGAAACGGATAGCAGCAACGGTCTTTAGCTGAGACGTGATACTGGGGATCCCACAGGAAAAGACATTGCAAAATCATACTGGGAATTCCACACTCGAGGAAGCAGCTATGAGGAAAGAGGCCAGTTCAGAAGTCTTCCGTAGTCACTGGTAATACTGGGTGCCTAATTTGCTCCAAATTTTTCTGGTTTGTAAATTAGAATGTCAATCCAATTGCTTCTTGTTTGTAGAATTTCAGTCCAATTTCCTCCAATTGCTTCTTCTAGAACTGTATAGAATAGAGTGGTTTTTACATGCCAGGTGCATTAATTTTGGGTAGTATTTTACAAGCGTTGGGTTAGTTATTTTTTTCGATCTCACACTTTAGAAGAATGGGCAGTGGCAGAGAAAAGAAAAAATGTCGTGGAAACAATATTCCATAGCTTCTTTATTCTGGCCACTAAATCGGTTACAACTTTCTTGAAATACTAAGGCTTGTATCTTAAAGGGATAAGTTACATCGATTAATAAAGTTTAAGGCCATAGA
Organism: Pseudotsuga menziesii; assembly: GCA_001517045.1. Lineage (NCBI taxonomy): Eukaryota > Viridiplantae > Streptophyta > Pinopsida > Pinales > Pinaceae > Pseudotsuga > Pseudotsuga menziesii. The sequence continues at coordinate 292,886 of LPNX010269245.1, read as the reverse complement.
CACGTAGGTATAGTTTCACTATAGTTCATTGAAACTAGTTAGTGGAGACTATCACTATACTGTTAGAATGTAGACATGCAATGCGGACAGGCAGTGGACCGTTAGAACGGTATAGAATATGGATTTCTTAAAAAGAAAAGATCACCAAATTTTGACCAAACACTTGGAAAAAAGTTTAAGTTTTCCGTAAACAGGCGACCATTTAAACTATTCCCGAAAGTTGTTTTCCGTAAAGTTTTGATGGAATCCAATAGAGAATTCTTAAAATTCCTTCCAACAAGGTTTAAATTTCCAGAATACCTTCAAATAATGTTTAAATAAATGTTTTGGCTTTATAAGAACTTTGAATCCATCTAATCTCGATTTCTTAAAAAGCAAAGTCGAAATGATCACGCTTTTATACTTGCGCCTGTGAGGAGTTTTTTAAGGAATGTATTTATTTTTATTTAAATAAATTTGAAACTGTTTTGTTCAAATAGTTTTATGAATATTGATGGATTCATCAACCCTTTCAAAAATCTCAGGGATATTATGCAAGTTTAACACTATCTTTTAAGATTTTAAAAATTTATCTTGAATTCCTTCGTGTGAGAAAAGTATATCCTCTCCAAATGAAGTCATGAACTTTAAGGCTACACCGTATAAATTCACAAGATTTAATATCAATATAAATTCATTTAAAATGGAATGTATAACTTCACAAGATTTAATATCAGTATAAATTCATTTAAAATGGAATTTATCAAATTGGTAGAGATCAAAATACAAAATGAATTATCTTTGAATTATTCATATGAGATTTTAAGACTTCACATCAGTGCCTTCTCAGTGAATGGTTTTCGCAATCTTCCTTTCAAGGAGAATAAGCTTCTAAGGAGAAGCCTTCCTACCCGTGCAAAGGCCGGAATAAAACCTGACTTTCAAGGTGCCCATCCGTGGGGAGGAATCGTAAAAATAATATATATTTATTTAATGAATGGGGATTGTTTGTAATGGAACCCAGTACAAGGGAGGAGAGGGGAAAAACTCCTTCCAGGGGGGCTTTTCCTTACTATCCGCCCACGCTGGGTTAAACCAATGGCGAATTTGACATTTTAATAAGATTTTATCCTATATATTAACAAGAAATGTTATGTTTAAAATATATATATATATATATATTGTGATATTTAATAACGTGTTTTATTTAAAATAATTTATAAATTGATTATATGTGAAATTGAAATTTTATTAAAAAAATAAAGATAAAATATTAATATGCATATAAGGGATACATAAAGGCTTATATAATTGAGTAAAACTACTTAAAAGGTGGTTGGTAGTTGGTGGTTAAAGTATGTTAATAATGTAATATTAAGCATTTTAATATGGTGGTTGATGAATGCCAATGATGTAACATCAAGCATTTTAATATGGATTATTTAAAAAATAATAATATTAAGTAATTTAATATGGCGGTTGAAGTATGTTTTATTTAGATAATTGATCTTAAGTATGTTTGTGAAATTGTTGGTTAAATTTGGAATATTAGTTAATGAATAACAAAGACTCATGAATGGATAACCAAGACTTTATGGGAGATAACTAGAAGATTGTGAAATAAAAAGAGAATAAAAAATAGTTGATGGGGTAAATGAATAACATGAAGAATGTATGTGATAACATATAGTTAGGCATGCATAACTAAGAGTTGAACCCGTTTAACTAGAAGAATGTGAGAAATAAAAAGAAAAATATTCCAAAATGTCTTCCATTCCATCATTGTCTATCAACCATTTAATCCTTCTCAACATTATCCATCCAGAAACACATTTAATCCCTAAAGGCATTATCCAATCACAAACTATGTTTCTGTCCTACTTACATGTTTCAGATCTATTAGGTATGCTAGTTGTAGGTTTCAAATGTATTGATTCTAGTAGTTGATGGCCATATCAATACTTAATGGTGTAATTGTGTAAGATTTTTGAGTTGTGACAACCAATGTATACTCCCCAACTTCAATGTATACTCCGACTTGTTTGCATGTTTCAAACCTATTGTTTCAGCCCTGCTATTTCAAACATGTTTCATACAATTGGTACAATTGAATGTGTGAGTCAACACATGGAGAGAAATATATATAACCACGGCTCAAGAGTATGTCCAAGCACACATAACCAAACAATCCGAAAAAAATATAAAAAAGACTTATTTATCTCATATAAATGAAATGTAAGTGTGCAATCATCATAGAATAAATATGTTAACAACTACTACCTGATTACCTCTATTAGTTCCTTCATAGAGAACTATCCTTTGAGAGAAGGATCTACCATTTCCATAAGCTTCTCTCTGTCAATAGTTTTTATAATTCTTGGTCTAGTACATTTAATATAAATTATTACATTGTTCCAACCAAGAAAAAAAATCAATATAACATAACAATTTAAATTATGTATATAACTTAATGATTTTTTATAAAAAAAATTGATACATCATTGCTCTTAGAGGGATGTTTATTATTACTTATTTTTATGAGAAACAACTTTATTAATTGCTTTACTAAGATAGCTTATTTGATTGCTTGTAACTAATAATTAAAAGTGATGTATTGAATTCTTTTCTTAAAATTCATTGAAATAAAAGTATAATAGTAAATCAAGTAATAACTTTTATGATGTTTGATTTGATGTAAACATATATTTTTCATTGTGTTTGGTTAGTCATAGATGTAGAAGGAGATGTGTTTTCAAATTAAGAATAAAGTTTAAAAGCATTTCATAAAAGTAAAATCAATGAAGTAAAAGTTTATTAAGAAAATCAAATGTTATCAGGTAAGATTTGAGGACTAATATTTAATATTCTACACATTCTGAAATATCCAAAAAAATAGTGCTTTTATTATTTTAATATTGTTGTTTCAAGAAATGTATGTTTATATGCATGTATATTGATTTGTGTTTATGTTCCATCTATAGCTATGCAATGTTTCTTGTCATTTTTGAATATTTGTGAAAGCAAAATGAAAATTAGAAACTTTTAATTTTAGTGTTCTTCTTAGATTGGTGAAAACATAAAATAGTAGTATTTAACATAGTGGATGAGAAATGTTATCTTACGTCAGGAGTAAGGGTTGTGTGGACTTATGAAGCCCCCCTTACATGTCTCAAGTTGGATGGTAGACTGACAATGGACATTTTGATGACCCCATTTAAAAGAGCACTTGCCACCAATCATATAAATCAATGTACATATTATTTTATAGCTCCTAAGTCCACTTAGATCACGTCATTAGAAATCAAACTCTTTTAGATTGATCTTCTTTTTTCAAATAAATTTGTCAATATTTTCTCCATTTAATATATTAACACTTAAATACGTATTGTTATACAATATTTTTCTTGCAATAGTTTTAATCTTTCAAAAACATTATGCATTATGCAAATAAACTTAATATGTTGTTTCCTTGGTTGCGAGGTTATTACAGATAAAGATCTTTGAAATAGAAATTTACTAAATAAATTAGCAAAGGTGGAACCAAGACATACAGTTTGCATTCGACACCTTCAGGATAACCTCCATCTATGTAGAAGAAATTCCAAATACATCTTATCCATCCTGGAAGGGGCAATCTGTCGAGACCAGAGTTGAAAGAAGAACTTGCAAGAAAATTCAATGTTTCAGATACGCAAACAATATTCATATCTGGTTTTCAGACAAAGGCTCCATTCTCCAAAGGCTATGGTATAATATATGACAACATAGAAGATGCAATGAAACATGAGCCAAAGCATCGATTAGCCCAAAATGGTCTTAAAGCTCATGTTGAAAAGACTACCAAAGAGTGTAAAAATAGAGCAAAAAAATATGTGACATTAAAAACACAAATAAAAAATAGATGCTCAAGTAAAAATATGATTGAGGCCCATGAATGTTTCCATATTTTGAACTCAACCATATCATATCATGTTAGTTATCTATATTGTACATATCTTTAAATTCTACCTCTAATCAAATATTTATGTTTATGTATATTATTTGACCAATTGAATATTTAATGTTTCAAAAAAAAATCTAACATTTTATCTACCTTGTTAATTATATTGTAGTTTAAATGTTTATAGATATTACTTGAATAAATACTTTTTTAAATGTTTTATAAATTTCAACATTTTTTTAATTGGATTTTTAAGTAATCTAAAAATGTGGTTTTTACATTATAATGAATATGGTTAATATCTAGTCATTTAACTTTTCATTAAGTTTATATTCTAATCAAAATTAAATAAATGTACAATATTAAACATATTCAAATTAAATATATTTTATTTTTTGAGTCCTAAAATCTCTCTCTCTCTATATATATATAGTTGAATCTTATACTTTTGAAAATTCATCTATATTAGACACATGATTGAGGCCCATAAATGTTTTCATATTTTGAACTTAGTTGAACATTTTTTTTATTTATATCATTTAACAAATTG